>UELV01156661.1:0-41353 GCA_900490015.1 Megastigmus stigmatizans
GGTGGGGAGGGGATGCAAGTAAATGATAGAGAAAACGCAGGAGCGCGAGCGAGAGAGTAGATTTAGGCTGTTTGCAGCAGTGGAGATGCGGGAAACGAGCCTCCAGTAATGAAAAGCGCGAGCCGCATACCAAGTAGCGCGCCCAGCGTCTAACCCAACCTATACATACCCCATATATATACACATATAAAGAGCAAGAGAGAGAGAGAGAGAGAGAGAGAGAGAGAGAGAGAGAGAGAGAGAGTTCTCTTCTATAACGGATAGTAGTGGGTAAAGGGTCTCGACGAGTCAGACACACACAAGCAACGTTCAGTCTCGCGCATTTGTGCCGTTTCTCGAATCACGTAGAAAACTGCGGAAAACTCGAAGGTCGTATTCGACGCGTCATTTTATTCTGGCGATGTCATTTCGTATACGAACTAATGCTACTGGCTCGTTCTGATATCGCTTAGACATGTCAACTTTTATCCCGCAACTCGTCCCTGTACTCTTGATTGGATCTTACATAGACTTTTACGAATTTTAATAATTATTTCAAGCACTTGTAACAGCGTTGATGAGAACTCTATATGTGGCTTGGATAAAATTTGCATATTATTTACTTCATATGTACATATGTTTCAATTATTCGTGCACCAAGAATTCTAAGGTGCAAATAGAGATCGTCTCTCGATCGATCGAGAGCTTAATTTCACGTGCGGAAAGGGGATGCATTAAGTCGTTGCCAGTCGTAGTGTTGAGCGCGCGCAACGATAATCCAATGCTATCGGCCGAATACAATTTGCACTTTGAGTCCCGAAGGCGCGCGAGTAAGAGAAAAACAAGGATACCGCAGAAGAAAAAGGTAGAGAGAGAGAGAGAGAGAGAGAGAAAGAGAGGAAGTAAGCTCCACAGTTCGGTGGAGCATCGGTCAGTAACGGCCGGTACCCATATAGAGCGGCCAAGATGCGCGAGTAGCAGCAGTAGCGGCGTCGGTGGCGGCGGCGGCAACATTAAATTTGTATTTTTACGCTGATTCCACGGGTTATCCGGCTACGTGCCGAGAAAGAAAATCGTCCTGGCGATTAACGATCGCCGCTCCCCCGGGACTTGCCGAGAGGGAATTTAGCCTCGGTATACACACACACACACATACACATACGCGCGCAAGCGGATGCCTCGCTACGGAGCAGGTGATATTCCTCGACTTCTCGTTCGAGCTTTTTTCCGTCCCTTCCTGTGTACGATCGACTGCCCTGTACATCTCTCCCTCTCTCTCTCTCTCTCTCTCTCTCTCTCTCTTTCTCTCTCTTGCTGGCTCTATCGATGGTATATTTTATTTAGTAGCTATCAAAATTTATAGATTCCTTGCCGAGGTAACAATAGTGGCGAGAAAAAGAAGACTTTCTATCGCTATATGCGTAATCCCGATGGATTCTTTGCGCGAGCCTATACTGGTAGCTGCGGTGTACATATACATATTCGAAGAGGGGCGAAGGAATGGGGCTAGGGGTGATACGGTTGACCGCGATGCAAATTTTTTTTACTTTGGTTGTAAAGGTTTCGCAGCTCGGGCCTCGATGCGCGGTCAAGAAATCGTAAAAGATGCATAGATGCTTGGCGGGGGATAGGGGAGACGTATTGATGTATATGCTGCTTTGCTGAATCCCAGGGTGAATTATTGCATTATTTTATTAGAATGTAGAGGGAAACATTTATCAAAGGCAATTGCCGAAATTCATCTTCGGCTTGGATTATTATAGTAATTTGATAAAACACCATTGTTCAATTCTTTTTTATTCAAATTTTGTATTTATTGATACGTTTATAAAATCATGTGATAATAAGCAAGAGATGAAATCTGAAAAAGATTTAAATAAAAAATGAATATGATTAGCTCGACCTAATTTCCACGAAAGTGTATATCTAAACTGATGAACAAATCGAGTTGATTTAAAATGCACCAATTATTTTTGCAGGAAATAGTGAGCTATAATGATTTTTACAAAATGATTCGGAGAAATAGTTTAAGAAATACGTTTCGAATGTGTTTTTCGTAGATATTAGAGTCGGTTATACGAGCTTATGCCACTGCCCAGATATATATGTATATCCACACCTCGATATATTGAATGATTACATTTGTCAGGAAGCAGCGGAAGACAAGGCCGAATAGAGAGAAAGGGGACGAAATTCATTTAAAACTTGATGCATCGCTCGAGTGAAATACTGCTAATTTATTCGCGAGATCGAGAAAAACGACTGCGGAGGAACTGCAGCGATTTATAACACGCACAGAAAGAGAGAGAGAGAGAGAGAGAGAGAGAGAGAGAGAGAGAGAAAGTGAGAGAGCCACGAATGCTGGAGATAATTCACGAAAGAAGAGCGCGGAATAAGAAGACGTCGCTGCTGAGGGTGGCAAGAGACGGAGGGAAACAGAGAGAGAGAGAGAGAGAGAGAAAGAAAAGCGACTGGGCGTGGAGGAGGCAGAAGTAGAAACGAGAGTGGATGAAATTATCCCCGGGTGTATTGTAAATGTCGCGCGCTCGCGAACTCGGGGAAAGTCGAGCGCGACTCCTCTCCAAGACACGCGACAACGAAAATCTTGCTGCATACACACCGCCAGCCGCTTGCTGTGTTTGTCCCGCGCGAACGATACGAGCTCAATTTCGAAACACGATAAGCTTCGATGGGTGACGGAATCGGTGTCGAGGGCTGTTGCGGCCTGCTTAGGATAAGCGAGCAGCGGAACTTCATTCTTAGAACAAACAATCAGGAAAAGGTAATTCTGTATAATGTCGATATATTATATAAGCACACCTCTATTGTACCAAATATTCATAGTATAGGGCATGCTAATAAATAATTCTAATTTTGAAGTATTTTAAAGTTACAATTGTGTCGCCAATATCTGAAAATGTATAACGTACCAATTTATTGAGTAATTCTGGAAAAGTATAATAAGAAATACAACATATTACAGATATTCTTTTTAAAACAAGAGGTGTATACAAAAGATTTGATAAAGAAATGTGTATACAACAATTTTTTAAATTTATGATCACTTATATTTCATGATTAACAATTTCTTATGCATAAGTATATGATAAAGTGTTACAGCAGATACATAGACATTAAAGCTATTTTTAAAAGTACAACAAATTTTATGATTTTTTTTGTGTTTCGAATAAAGTTCGCAAGTGTTTAAGGTTCTTTGAATTTTTGAAATAATACGACTGTACTAGGCAACATATATACATACAAAGTTTTAGCGGACTTTGGCAATCCTGGCAAGAAAATCGCTTTACACCTGCGTATAGTAGCGCCCAAGGGACTCGTTATACTCAGTCCATCACCGTTGAATAATTGTCGACGGCCGATTCTTACCGATTGAAAATCAGGTAAAAGTAAAAGCCCTTCCGGGTTATTAGGATCACAATTGATTTAAGATTTATTTAATATAAAGAAGCTTTATGATAACTGCTTATTTATTTTTTACCAAACAATTTGGAACCAAATCTTTGTTCTACGATGTAACTTCGAACAAACAAACTTTTACAATTCAAAATTGAAAAAAATGATACTGTTACTATGTGACTAATTTATTAATATAGCATCTTAGGAACATAAATATCGAATGTTATTTATTTATTTAGTTTATGTTATATTTTAACATCTGCTGCTTTGTAAGAAAAGCTTTTACTCTTTTTCTATAGAAAATACAATTCGGTGTATATATATAAGTACAACAGATGATTTTGAAATAACTGATTATGCAATAAAAGCTTGGCAGGTCACTCGTCGTAGTAAAGATAACAGAAACGATGCGCCTTATTGCAATAAACACAGACAGTACGTGACAAAAATTAGGGAAACTGATTCGGCCCGAGTGTCAATATTACGACGTATACAAATACGCACGGAGAAGAAGAAGAAGGAAAGCCCCTCTATACTATATCTCTGCCCTATCGACAAATAAAAACATTTTATTTCGAGATCTAATCGAACTCCCCAGTCGCGCGTACAAATAAATTTCTCCCGTCCTCCTATCCAATACACATATCGACATAATTGTCGGAATAAATTCTCCTTCTTTCCTTTACGCGCATCTCTCTCTTTCTCTCTCTCTCTCCTCTCCTTATATAATTACCTTTTTTCCTTTATCTATACAACCCGAGCACACATAAGTATATCCTCTCGCTTATCTATAAAGCCGTTTGTTTCGGCCGTACTTCGTAAGCTGGCATAAGCGAAAACACGCGTACCCGAATTCGTGCACACTTACAATAGAAGCCCCGGTTGGCAGGAATCGAAAAGGCCGAGCTCTGGTATCATGTTATACGTATGCTCGCGGTATTTGTAAGAGAGAGAGAGAGAGAGAGAGAGAAGCTCTCGGACACGCTTTTAAATCCCCATTTTAATTTCTCCGCAAGCACTTGATCCCCCTCCGTTGATGGGGATTTTATTCATGCAAAGCGCGCAGGCTTGACCACTGACCCACTTGGGGTGTAAGGGGCTTTAGATGTGACCGTCGCCGCCGGTGCCGTGCCACTCGATTTCATCCCTTCGGATTATTGTATTTTCCCACGACTTTTCATTGCACCACTGAGACTAGTCGATTTGGGGCTTTAAAATAAATTTGAGGATCGTTTGGCCTTTTAATTCGTGTTTTTGTCGTTTCATCCGCTTAAACATCTCGTATCTGATTTATTATCCTGCTTGTTCACAGAATTAGCTGTGTTTTATCTCAAAATGGTCAATTCTAACTTAATTTACATAAGAAGCAATTGTGTATTGTTTGATTGTAAAATTGCATACAACAAAAATGACTTTTAAAGGTATTTAATCCCGCATTTCTACTGAAAATATGAAATAAAAACTAATTGTGTATGTTATCGTTAATAATGATTTCGATGATAATTTTTGTCCTTTTAATAATCAAAATTATCGTATGCGTGCACAAGTAAAAATCAAGCTATTCCTCGTAATCCAAATGCGTCATCGCTCGCTCCTAAACTCGACTTGTCGAAATCCTTGGAGAATGGCAAAGTTGAAATCTGCTGAAACCAGCGCGCGGGGAGGAAAGAGAGAAGAGAAAAAGAAAGAAAGGACCAATTCCAACGATTGCATCTGCAAACACACATACATACACACCATTGTGTACACGCACACACGGAGTATATCCCTCGCATATGTACAGGAGGGGTGAGGGGGCGAAGGAAGAAGGGGATGGAGGAGAGAAGGCGGCTGATGAGAAAAGGAGAGTCGTTCATCGAGTCGAGCGATAGCCGGTCGTCGGCTCGTGATGCTTGTGCAAATATTGTGAAAGGTAATGAAGCCACGAGAGTAAACGCAGGAATAAGCCGTTGGGCCGCGTCGGGTTTTGCAGCGCTCAAGGCGGGCGGAGAAACCGAGAGCGAGAGAGAGAGAAAGAGACGTGTATATATATATATATAGAAAGAGAATTTTCGGATGCGCATACAGTCTTGACCCGTGTCACGGGATTACCGCGGCTTTATCCAGGGCTCTAGCGAACTCGTACAGCTTTAATCATGCCTTGTACTCGAGTACAGACTCGAGAAGTAGACGGGGTAAAGAGGAGAAATCTAGCGATTTCCGAAATATATATTGTGGGCTTATTGCTTTTTTTCTGACAGCAGCTGTTTCCGCAGTGGTTCTTTTTTTCTTTTCTTCTTAATGTGCCGAGGAGCGAAGTAGTCGTGTTGATTCGGCGATGAAATATATTAATCGCAAAATAACTGCAAGTATATTGGAAAGAATCTGAGAAAACACTGTTAGTGCTTTTTTCGCATATTCAAATCTTGATAGAGATGTCAAAGCTATGTATACTCTACGCATTGAACAACGTGTCTAAAATTCTCTATACCATTGTCGGTTACATGTTTCGTTAAGGTAATTCCCTATGACACACTACACGTTAACTTGTTCACAATTCGTTACCCCTTTCTTCCCTGAGTCTTTCGCCTCCAAAACTCCTTGACCAGAGAAAAATTACGCAAACTGTAAGGCAAAAAAAGTAGGTTGTCTCACAAAGATGAATAGAATCGGTCGCGCTAAGGAAGTCTCGACAGAAAAAAAAAACGGCCCGAGTGGTGGTAGTAGTGGTGCTCTCGGTTCTTAGTCCTGCAGGATTCACGAGTAGCGGCGGCGACGTTGGACTGCACGAGAAACTGGAATATAAAGAGAACGAGTTCCCCGGGCGCAACCGGAGAGAGTCTCTCTCCTACATATATACGTATACCCCCACGCGCTCGCCGCCGTGGCATCAAATATACATTTTTACTGCCGCTCGCGGTGTCCCTTAACTCAAACGAATTACTCCGATCTCGGTAAGTGCGGGAGGCCCTTAAGGTTCGCTGTACCGCTGATGTAATACGCTCTCGATCTCGCTCTCTCTTCCTCCCTCTCCTCTTTTTCCTTGCGACTTCTACGAAATCCGCAAGATTACGCGGCGCAAGACCACAAGTATGCAGTGGAGTATATACAGGTTTGAGTTTGGTTGATGGTTCTCACTGAAAGCGGTGCTTAACCAGTTGTTCGTACATCAGATTTCCTCTCGAAATCATACGATTGTATTATTATATTTATATGTATACTGCATCTAGGTGTCATTTATATACGAAACTATCCGTCTGTTTTTTTTTTTATATTTGCTGAAATGAATTTCCTACAATTTACATTCGTACGTACATTTATTGTCATTGATTATAAATTGTTGATGGGTATAGGTACAGTAGTTCATTACATAATTTGCTCTGTGGCAAACGAAACAGGGAAACAAAAGCGTCACGCTATAATAATTTTCTCGTACATTCTTTCAACTCTCCATCAAACACAATATAAGCGATGAAAAATAACTAGGATGAACCAGCTCAGCCTCGGCCTATCCTCTCGCACCGCTATTACATGTATAATACTAGGAGCTTCGTATACCGAAACTCATCTCGAAGATGACAAACTAATTTCCCTCCGCACGCATCTCATAAATCAAGAAGCGAAAGAGGAATGCATCCTCCAGACTCGCGTTTATATGTATATATATATATATATATATATATATATATCCACACACACGCACACTGATACACAGCGTCTTCGAAGGGATGCAACTTCCTCATTCTCTCTCCCTCTCATTTTCGACCTTGTCTATCCGTCCTCGTCGCGCTCGCGTACAACCATCGTAGAAGGCGGATCGTCCTCCTCGTCCTCGTCGTAGTCCTCGTCCTAGGAGTAACCGCGTCACGTTGTCACGTCCCCGCGTAGCTCGCCTCGTCCTACTTGAGGGTAGCAGCAGCAGCAGCAGCACCAGCAACAGCAGCGGCACGACGACGACGACGACGACGACTACGAGGACGAGGACAGCATAAATAACTCCGGGGTTTACGAGCGCAGCTACCGGCGCGAATACAACTATACGCCGCTATATATATACTATACTGTCGAGCGCGGCGAGAAGGAGACTCTTGCTCTCTCTCTCTCTCTCTCTCTCTCTCTCTCTCTCTTCTCTTTGCGACGTTATAGTGTGTGTCTATACAGGGACATCGCGTGAGTCGCGTGACCGGGAGTTCGAGTGCTCGTAAAGCTAGGCTCTCTCTCTCTCTCTCTCTCTCTCTTGCGTAGTTTCGTCGTGCTGTAGCTTTATATATATATATGTATACAGAGACCGTGGAGCTCTCGGTCATCAAGACGTTCTCTCGGCTGTAGTTCGTGTGTCAAGGGGCTGCACGAGAGGAGAGAGAGCGAGCCCGAGAGATAGAGAGAGAGAGAGAAGGAAGGAGGACTGTGCACGAGGACATGCTTCAAAGGCGCCGTAAACATATACGGCGGGTGGATAGAGGGAAGAGTCCTGCACTCCTGTGGAGCTACGCTGCAGAGAGATGCGTATATAGCAGAGACTCTCAGCTCTCTGTATTTCCCTGTGCGATACTGCGCTTGCTCTTTCTCTCTCTCTCTCTCTCTCTTTCGCTCTGCTTATCACGTACGGCTATACGGCTTTTTCATTGCGTTCGCCGCCTGCTGCTGCTATGCTCTTATACTACCTGCAGCTCTTCCTTGTTTTACTTTTGGACTTGCTCTCTTTGCTAGACCCGCGCGCGTTGATTGATGTTGTTATACGAACAAACCTAATTCTGCTTTTCGAGTTGTCGTTTCGGTTTTTTATGGTACGATGCACCGTCAAAGTATATATATTTATTTGTCGAATAAAATTGATGAAATTAGGATTCTCGTGGTTTTTAGGGCTCCGAGTTGAAATTCTTATGAGAATTATTACAAAAGAAAAATGTTTTAACAATGGTACGACATAAAAGATTAAAAGTCGATGCATAAAAAATTGGAATTTCTCCATCGTAGATGAAGGGTATATAGTATTTGATTGGAAGATTGGCAAAGCTAATATAATACATTGTTGCGAAAATACAAACAATTATAATTATACTACAAGCACTATACAGTTTTTATTATTTTATTAGGTATTACTAAGTATTTTATCTTTAAAATTTAAAGACCCAAAAGTTCTGTGGAATTGCTCATGCACGTTTTTGTGAGCACGTGCAGTGTATCAACAATTACATTCTTTTCATTCTTAACTGCCATATATCCAATTATATTTATAATCCAAGAAGGATTAATTAATTGCAAAGTAGTAATCTTTGTGTTAGGAATGCACGTTTTGTCACAGGCTTCGAATTTAAAATGCCTTAAAGTCGTTGCAAGCTCCAATTTCGATTCTATATGTGTGAAAAGTTCGCCTGTAAAAAAATATGATGAATTAATATTTTTTTCTGTTGATTGTCTTCAGATGTACGTAATGTGTGTACTGTATTACAGCTGTTAACATACCATAAGTATTTTGTGAAGGTAAATTAATCATTTGGAAATGTCATATATAAATAAATAAATTACTGAAGGCGAATCCACATGTATATACTCACCGACCTTTACAATTCTATACTATTTTTGTTTAATTTATAATATTGCAACATTTTATAACCAGAGCGCTATTCTTTACCATGGTTGGTTTTCTCGGCCATTATCGAGAAAAAAAGCTTACTTCGCATACTACCTGTACACACTGACTTACAAAAAATATTATTCGGTACTCGCGAGTTAGCAATGCGTGAAGTGATATTTAACGCTATTTTATCGAAAACTACTGCTGTTCCAACACTGTACTAACTGTTCTTCCGACAGAATCATAACGTTCCATGGTCAAAAGTATACTGATTAGTTTACTCAGCGATAAATGCTTCTTTTACAGTTTTGATATCACATTATCTCAGTATGATTGAACTGTAATAATATATAAAACTGATCCTTTGTTTTTACTTATTACGTGTTTAGTTGGTGCTGTTTTCGTTTCTTTTACTCTTGCGCAGTGGCTTTCTTGCATGTAATTTTAAAATGGTTAGTATTAAGCTTCTATTACTCATGATAAAATTAAAGCAAACAGAAACATAAGGAAAATACGTCAAGCAACGACTGGTACAGCGATAAAACAATTGCCGATGCATAATCGTCTTTTGTACATCTGTTAAAATAAATAATATTTATTGAGTAGCTCTTGCGATTTGAAGGAACTAAGTGTCGATGAATTAGCAGCGGTTTTTTAAATGTTCCTTTATTACTTTAGTCAAATAAAGAATAAAATATCCATTGTTCTATTATGCGATTGTAAAATTATGATAAAGTTGGGTTCTTGTAAACAGCTAAACAACAGCATTAATAATCTGTACATCATAAAGGCAAACATAGAATGGCGATTTGCGGCAATACGGGCACATTGACAGCGAAACACGTACCATGATTATTGATATTCAATGCGCATTTCAAATTGCAGAGACCTGTAGAAACGCTAACAACGTGGTGCCCTTCCACTATTCGCACTCCTACTCGTTCCAGTAGTATTATCTTTTCTTTTTGCTTTCCATTGGTTTCCTCTCACCCTTTCATTTAATTCCCTCATATTCCATTTTCTCCGCTAAGCTCTTCTTCGCTTCTTGAAAGTATTAAACTTTGAGTATTTAATAGAGTAGTATTACCTTTTCACTTGATTTCCAATTGCAAAATATGTTCATTGTAATAGAAGGAAATATAAAAATTGAATAGCTGAATAACAGAGGATGTTTCTGCTTTCATTCTGTAAATTTTACATGTCCAATTAACTGATATGTTTAGAAAAATTTATAAAATTAACGTATTTATATGTACTTAAGAAATGAAAAAATGACGTATTTTAACAGCCACGTTTAAGATTAATAATATTAAAAAATAGTGAATTAGCTTCGGGTGTACATGAGCTTGTATTTTCGAACACTTGTTAGTTTCGTGGATCTGTATAGTAGACACACCCAATAAAAGTGGGTGATTAACTTTTTTATACCCTCGTAACTCCATGAAGAGCGCGAGTCGTACTCTCGCACTCTTTTAATTGCAATTAGAGCGGCGTAGAAAGATAGAGCTTTCTACATACATCACGTCATTCACAGAGCCATCAGTAAGTTTTCCAGTGTCTTTTTTATTGCGTCTAAAATTTATGGCAGAGAAAATAGTCTCACGGCCGAGTTTCTAAAATTTCTCGTATATTAATATTCATATTCGTACAATGTATGAAATAATATATTCGTAGATGCAATTCATGGCGGGAATCGAATACTTCTTTAGCTTAGAAATAAGTCGATTTGATTCGAAATAGGCAAAGACTAGTTTAGCTTTTCCTTTGCGATGAAACGATTTTTCATAAATTATTGAAAAATAATATGCTATTTAATAGCTGTATTCTGGACAAAAATCATGGATAGCGGAGTGGAATTGAATTTATTATTTATCCAGCAAAAGTAGAGAGTGAGAGAGACAGAATCAAATGCTCGGTTTAACATGCAATAATATGTACTCACCTGTCAAAACAAAAGAAAAAATGAATGCTTAAAAACATCAAAAATTTATAAATTAATTTTTTCAATATAATTCTTTGTTCTTTAAGATTTAACGTCTCGATAAATACATTATAAAACTTTGAAGGTTAAATCGACCTACTCGGAGTTTATTCGCTCTATTTTTAATGCTTCAAAAATACCTAAAATTTTATTACGTTACTTATTTACAATACCTAAAGCTTACCCTGTAAAAGATTATGTATTTTGTATACATTTTAAAGCTATTAGATGTTCAAATAATGTCCGAAAAAGCGTTACATCATTCATACTAAGAAACGAGCTGTTTATCATAGCCATTAACTAGCTTGTGGCTATTTTAAATGATTTCATTTCTCATCAAGGATTTTAATAAAAATAAATAATAAAACTTATTTTAAATAATTTCCTGAAGTACTTTTGAATAGCGAACTGCATTAAATGCAATGACAATGCCTTCTGCGTATGCTCAATGTACCACAATTGTATTCCAGAAATTCGAACATAGCCCTTATATCTTCAATAAGCTACTGTTATTCAATTTGCGTCAATTATTTAAAGGCATAAACTAACGATGACACGTTTTTCATTAATAATTTTCCTATGAAAACTTCCTATTACACATTATTTATTCTTTATTGGTTCAAAATAATGCATTACATTACATTTTCTGTTTCAAAATTTTGATGTTTTTACATTTATAAATAAACGCATATCAATCATAACAAAATCGATTAAAAATAAAACAAAGTCAGTCTTCATCTTGTACGCTCAATTCACAAAACCTCTTCTATGAATCTCAACTTGATGCGTCTTATTGAGTTGTAATTACTGGGAGTTTATATACTTCCCGGTACACGAACTAACCCACCATGTAAAATAATCCAATCAGGACTATATAATCTGCAATAAGCTATTAAAAAGCAATGAGGCACGCGCGTCAATTTTCGCCCACCTCTAAATTTCCTCCCGTAGCATAGAAAATTATAACCAGAGAGAGAGGAATGCGTAAATAGGCGGCAGGAGAGGGGAGGGGGCTGGAGAGGAAGGGTCGGAACGGGAAGATAGGTAGGCATGTACATGCAGAGTCAGGCAGCCGCACAAACAGAGCAGCACAAGCAATCGAAATTGCTGCGGCGCGCATTACGCATTCGCGGCTAGGCGCGCGTGCCGTGCGTGCGTCGCGCGCTGCAATTGCACATCGCGGGCACGCCTCGTCGCGGTTGCGCGCGGGGGCGTAATTATCTTGTATGGTAATGCCTTGTGCTCTGCGGCTCTGCGGCGGCTGCGGCGGCTACGCTGATTTTATCGCCCCCCGCCGAGAATAGCTAAACACCTTTGCGGAATTCGGTAGCCATTGGTCGTTGTTCGGCTGCATGCGTGTACCGCTCGAGCGTGCGTTGCGAATGAATTCTTGGCTGGAGTGCCGTGCCAACTTCGACGGGTATAGGTGTTTGTGCATACGAAGGATTCGCTTTGATGCGCGTTCAAGTCGGTCAGACGATGTTTTAACAGGCGAATATTTTAACGGGTTTACGGCTTCTCTAGGAATGTTGATGTCACTTGTCCACTTCACAGATACACCTTCAATTAATTTGGGAGTATGTTAATTTAAAGAGAATATTTTGTAATTGTCAAATCAGTATTCTACAGATTTACTTAATCGAGCCATTATTCATGTAATAAGATACTATCTTATAAGGCTTGCAGTTAGCGAAATAAGAATGGGATGCACCACGTAATAAGTTGCAGCCGCTTCTCCCCTGGTAAATCATCTAACATGTTTCGAACGTAAGTATAGTGGGAAATGCAAGGCAAGGGCAGAGAAAAACACTAGAATTTATTCTGAACTCTGTTAAATATTTATCGCGTCTAACAATCTGCTCTCAGCGTGCACAAACACCTCGGTCCGAGGTCAGATTGAAAGTGAGCCTCACGGCTTCAAATTTCCTTCCCCCTCTTATCTCAAAATGTAGGTAATTTGAAGCCCTTTTAAATAGATGTTTTCGATTTAGAAAAAATTTAACAACAGCATATGTGAATCGTAACAAAAGTAAGTTACAAAAATCTATTGTCTATCATTAAACAAAAGAAAATCATCCACTCAAAAAAATTATTTTTTAGAGAAAACATGACGAAATAAACAAAAAAAAAAGAGGTCAAACATCAAAATCGGTCTATCCAATTTTAAGATACATTGGTATAGATAAACATACACGCACACACACACGCACTCATCATACATTTTTTAAGTTCTTTCTGTTATTCATAAAAATCTTTTTTTATGAAAAAGTGATTTTTATGATTAGATATTCTCTGGATTTATGATCTCTTGCGGGACGTCCTTGAAATTCTTTAGTGGTACTTCTACATACGTTTTTTCTGGAAGGAATCTGAGGCATAATAAAATATCTTTTAATATAAACCTAGTCAATTTATAAGCGCAGATGGAAAGTTCTAGTACGTACCTTCGAAACAGTGGCACGATGTGCTTAGGATTAACTTTTGATGGTTCACTTTCCTTTACAATGAAACTAACGATCAGTCCAACTATTACGGTGATTATCATTCCTATGGGCATGAGCCAGTAAATGGAGGTACGAAAAATTATCAAAGGTTCATCCTCAGATGCCAGTGGCGGTATCATAGTTGTCGAAGTAATATGCTGGAGAGTTTCGTTAAGAGGATTGGGACAATTTTTGGTGGAAGTAGGCAAGTTTGAGTATCGTATACGTTTGTTGAGAATATGCCACTGGGAACCTCCAACAATCCACGCCATAACAGCGATGGAGACGCATCCGCCGGAAATCACGCCTTTTTTTCCGGCCCAAGGGAAAAACATACCGAGGACAAAGAAGCCGAGCAATGATCCATCAGCGATCGTGTGAAAAGTGTGAGCCATTTCGAAAAGAAATTTAGTACTCATAATGTGCATTTTTCAAAAGATGCATTATGAATCGATGTACCTTCATAATATTAGCTGATTTTTTGTCTTTGTTTGGACTTTCAACAATCCATTTATCCACAAAGTCTTCATAAATGAGGCCTGAGAGAGTATTTAGACTAGCACTCATTGTCGATAACGAAGAACTAACTAGGCCAGCTAGGAAAATACCTGGTAAGCCATAAATGTGCCCAGCAATATCCATCACATAATAAGGAAGAATTTGATCGTTCCTTTTGATAAGCTGAAACATTTTTTAACAGTGTTATCAATGTCAGTAAAGTATATTTTTAATTTATAAGTAATGCAAGTCTTATTGACATTGTACAGTATATTCAAAATAGTGTTATTATAATAAAAAGGTTTAATGTACAAGAGCTTATTAGCTCCATTACCTTAGCAGCTAATGGATCACAATCGTGGTACTTAGCGTAAATTATGAGACCCGTTAAAATACAGCATAAATTCAATATTAGCCAACCCATTATCACAAATAGTGTAGCTCTAAAAAAACAGTAAAGTCAAATATTTAATAGTATTACATTTAGTCAAATTTTTTAGTTTAGGTAACATATCGTTACAGTTATTATATTTAATAAAATTTTATCCTGACTTTTTAATGTCGACTTCTCTTTCAATAGCTAAAAATCTTTGAATAAATTTTGGCCCAATACCAAGACGAAAAATATTTGAAAAAAAATTTCCAAAAGTGACTCCCCAAAACGTATTTCTTACAAATGGACTTGAAAAGCGCGTCATTACTGCATATTCTTTCACTGAATATATGTATAAAGTAAGTGAGGAACAGTTATATAATCTTACTCAAAAATGTCAAGCCTTCCACCTGCATCAGCTATTCTCCAGATTTCGGTTAATCCACCAACGGAATGTACTCCTATAACGAATACAGTGAATAAACTTCCGACAGTGAAGAATAATTGAATTGTATCAGTTCATACAACTGCTTTAACTCCACCCTATCATTTCAAAATACATATCAGTTATTAGAGCATTTTAGATATCAAATAATACAAATTTTTCTTATACTTGAAAATTTAAGAACTCAAATCTTACCATTGATATATAAGTGATATAAATTAGACTGAAAATCGGCGATATAGTATGTATATTGTAGCCAGTAGCTTGTGAAAAAGCAAGTGCAGGGACGTAAATTACAATCGGTACGTATAACAATAAATTTATTATGTATGATAAAGATGCTAACGATCGAATTGTTTTCGAAAATCGGAGTTCCAAGTATTCAAAACTACTAGAGAGCTGAAGATCGTAAAAAATTGGTACTAAAAGGTAGGCAATGACCCCGTAGCTTAAAATTCCAGGAATTACATTCACAACAAAATAGGCTCCATGAAAGTAAGCTTCAGTGGGTAGTCCTACAAATGTTATTCCTGAGAGCAAGCTGAAAAAAAATTGTAAGATTACTCATAAACAAGATCTCATTTTCCGGAAATACTGTGCAAAATTAAAATTAAATGATGTTGCTCAATCACAGGTTTATTGATAGGTATTAGAATAATTTCTGTACACGAAGAATGTAATTTCAAATTCAAAATCCATAATAAGTATACATGTTTAATTAAAAATATACAAACCTTGCAAACATGCTCATCGCAACGGGAAGGTAAGCCATTTTTTTACCACCAAATAGGTACTCATTTGCACTGTCCTGTTTACTGAAGAAACCAAAGTAGATACCAATGAATAAGCTTACACCAAGCAATCCTCCAAACAGAGTATAATCACTCCAACCAAAAGTTAATTGCTGCATTTTGTGCACCAATTCAGGCGCTACAATTGAAGTTGGATCCATTTTAATTAATTAAAATATCGTTACTGCATCGACGTCGATAATGAACGAGTTTCAAATTCAGTTCCTACGCAATGAATTGAGAAGACAAGATGGTACTGCAATATAAGTCTTTGTAAAAGTACTGCATCAAAGACCCATTGATTTATAACATCAGATAATTTAATGAGATTATTTACTCATAGATTTACGAAGGTAAAAGTACACGATTTTTCTTATATAACAGGAGTAAAAAATGTTAAGTAAAAACGATTTTCCATCACAGAAGCCAGTAAAGCTTATCGCATTTTGTTCAGTACGCTTTTGCGGAAGTGTAAGACTGAAAGTAACGCTGTTCCATGCATGAGGAAAAAAACAGTATTCAGTTCCGCTGAAGAAGAAATTTTAGCAAATAATCTAAAACTGCTAGCAAATCTATGGCCTTGGTGTAAACCAAGTGCATGAATGCACTAGAAAAAAAAACAAACTCAAAGTAATCTTAGTGTAACGAGTAATTTCATCAAATCTTTTTTAATTAAAATTTAAAAAAAAGAAACTTATAAATCAGAAAAACTCAAATATCGTCTATAATTATTAACCAAATGTTTAGAAAAAACATACAGTCCTCAAGGTACAAAAATGCTATTTATGTATAAAATTTTGAAAATATTAGATCAATTTTACTCCTGTTATCGAATGCCATTGAAAATCAATTTTTTTTCATAACATTATTATTTCCTCAAAAATAACAAATCTTCGTGCTTGAAAATTTAGCCAATTCATGCTAAAAGTACTCTTAATAATTGAATAAATTTTTATAACGATTAATAAAGCGATTAAAAAATTATAATTTATTTTCGTACGAGGACCAATAAATGTGAAATGTCCGTCGTTTCAATAAAATATCTCCCGAAATTTGTAGCCTTTATGAAACCTAAACAATACGCTTCAGTTACTTCACGCAGTCTTATGACTTAAAAAAAGGAAAAGATATTTACTCGATACAGTACATTATTAATATTTAAAATATAAATCAAAACATATTTACCTGTCCCTCGCACTATGTTCTATAAGCTGAAGCCGTATTGGGTTATATCGAGAAAAGTAAAAGTTCAAGACTCTTATGCGGCTCAAATTGTCAACATTATAAAAAAAGATTGTGTGTTTTCAAGAGTGAGAAAAAATAACAAATTTCGAGAAATTAAAGATAATTCTGCGTTCGTTACACATACGATTTCCACACGCTTCATGAGTCAACCAAAGTATTTAAAATAAATTCTTGTGGTTAATATTTTTGTTAGGCATTTGTAAATATATGATTAAAATGAAAATAATTATATGTTTTTTTGTACATTCAAAATAAAGTTTTTTTTGTTGTGAAAAATTAATTTTCTATTTGTTCTTTATTTAATCATTATATTCATAAAAAAAATATTGTATTTGTATACTCTAGAATGATATAGAATTATTTTAGACTTTTTGCATCAGTAAAAGGATTTTTATTAGTTTTGGATAGTTTTGGAAATTTTCCTGAAAATAATATATGCGAGCTAAATATTTTCATTTAGTTTAAAACCCTTTCAAGGCCCAATTCGGGTAAGAAATAGGAAACCATTGTCTACATTTTTATTTTTAAACTTTTTATAAACTTCTGAGTTAAATAACATTAAGAGGATGTCCTATGTTTGGAAAGATTCCTACCTCACCAGTTTTTGCATTTAACGAAATATATACAGATAGAGATTAATTTTTGGAAAAAACTTTCTGTTAGCACCTTGGTAATGATGTAAAGATTAAGTGATTCCTGCAATTTCATAAAATCATCCACAATTCACAGAGATTTTTGTCACCGACCATAGCACATGTCCTTAAATTTTAACACCGTAATTTTCACAAAAAAAAGAATTTTCGTTTTTTTTATTTTTTTTTCCAACTTAAAGTTCACGTGTGATCGAATTCTTAACTGGAGTGCCGTGCCAACTTCGACAGGTAAGATTTTGTGCATGGGAAGGATTCGCTTTGGTATGCATTTAAGTCGATCAGATGATGATTTGTATGCGAATATGTTAACGGGCTTACCTGGTATCGATGATGTCATTTGTCAAGTTCATGGACAAACCTTAAATTAATTTAAGAATATGCTAATTGAAAGATAATATTTTGAACGATACTTTTCTCGTTGTCAAATCCGTATTCTACAGATTTACTTAATCGAACCATTATTCATATAATAAGCTACTATCTTATGCAGAAGGGGTTAAGACTTGCAGTTCCGGATTGAGCTATTAAAACTCATCGTATAGACATTTGAAATAGGCTATATGGTAAGTTTGAATGAGTTCTCTGACCATTTGATTTTACTGTAGTGAAATGAGAACGGAATGCGTCACGTAATAAGTCGCAGCCGCTTCTCCCCCTGGGAAATCATCTAGGAGTTGGTGCTCTTAGTTCTCTCTTGATGATTCTCGTCTTTGAAAGCGGAAGTATTGTTAAAAGGAGAATCTTGAGTAGCTTGAATCGCGATGATATACAATAAAAACTTATGATGAATTGTAACATATCTTAATTTACTTTGTCAACTTAAGATAACTTTTATTATTAAATCTGTTATAATTCATATGCCAGCCAATTCATCAACGTAAACCTTTAGTTTATGTCCGACTAGATATGAACTGTTTCTACTTCCTTACATATACAGATATATTTACTATTATATATATTATTTACTTATCTACATAATAGCTATCATACGTAAGTTACAAACATCTTGCATTGATATGTTTATATGATTATCAAATATATTGTAATACGCGTAGGTAAACAAATTTTGCCTTTAAGACGACGTATTTTTATCTTTCATAGATTTTGAAAAGACATCTGGGTTAAAACGAGTCGCAGCGGCTTGAAAAAATGTCCCAATTCGTAAAATAACACGAGACTTTTATTATTCTCTTATATCACGGTGTTATCCAACTCTACAAATTTAAACAACAATATATTCTAAGGCCGTGGAAAAAAGACATGTTCGAAAATGGAGCACCTGCCTCTGGAGGCGCCATTGCCTGTACAGTACAGCAACAACGACAACCCGTCCCCTATATATATATATACCAAACTCCTCTTTTCCGCTCTCTCTCTCTCACTGCCTCTCTTTCTCTCACTCTTTTCCTCTCTGGATTGGAATATTGGTGTGGGTTTGAGGCGAACGCGGCGGCGCCTCGTGCATAATGCAGCACGACGACGAGTTCAGCCAGCAAATGTTGGACGCTAATACATCTTGATGATAGATAGCGAGCATGTGTTTGGTCTTCGCAATGAGGTCGGCAAATATAGAGATAGAAAGAGGGAAAAGCAAATGCATCTATAGGCCGAGAGAGAGAGAGAGAGAGAGAGAGAGAGAGAGAGAGAGAGACGGATAGAGGCCGATTAGAGCTGCAGCCGCGGGAAATTACATGGAAATGTATATAGTCAAAATGTGAGAAGATCGATGACGACGAAGAAAATGCAAATTGGAGTATGGACTTCTTTCGTAATAAAGTTTGGATGTTTATCCTATTTCAGTCTAAAAGAGTGGAAAGTCACTCGATGTGCAGTGCTATGTAAATTCGTGTTTCGGCTGAATGAAAATAAGGCTGGACTCGAATGTATATAGCATACGCCACACAATAAGCCGGTATTAATCAGCGAAAATGTATTTATTAAGTCAAAGACTGTCTGAAATTTTATTATTAAAAAAAACTATATATTTAGTTCTTGCAATATTTGAAAGCATTCTCTAAAATATCATTTGCATTGTACTTGTCCTATCTTTTCTTTATAAAATAATTTAATTCTTCTAAAATGAAATAGTAGATCGTTTAATATAGTAAATAGCTATATTGCAAAAATGAATAGGTCGTTCAAGTTGCCTGGAAACAATGCAAAATCTCATATCGCTACGAGTGGCTTTCAGGTAAAGCTTTGGAATTTTCCAAAATTTCATTGAATCCGGGAGCTAGTTTCCAGAGCCCTAAAAGCGCCGTGTGTACGAAGCGGGACCGGACTGAAAAACAACGTCTTGGTATTGAAAAAGCGAGGTGGGGTATAGAACTAAAAACAGAGATAAAATTAGAGAAAGAGAGAGAGAGAGAGATGCTTATATAGGCAGGAGAGAGAAGTAGCGGCGCAGAGTAAAACAGAAGGAAAAAGTATATAGAGGCAAAAAAGAGCAACAAAAAGAGAGAGGGCGAGATAGCGGTAGAAGAGGGATACGGAGGTGAGGCGAGGCTGGGGCAGAGGGAGAGCTGGTGTACAGTGCGGTGGCGGAGCCTCGGCCGGGGGTTGGTTGCCGCGACCGTCGCGCGATTCGCGATGCCGAGCACGTCGCCGTCAGACGAGCGTACGTGCGACACGACTACGCTTTTACGCCGCCTCGCTCCTTTTCCCTCTCTCTATATCTCTCCTTCGCGCCCTCTCCTTTTCGCCTTCGAGAAAAGTCTCTCTCTCTCTCTCTCTCTCTCGCTCTCTCTTTCGCTTCTCCGCAGCCGAGAAATTCGCATTTCTCCAGCGCCACCCCTTTTTCCTCTTCCTCTTTGGCCTCCCTTTTGTCGGAGCCTCCTCCTCAGCCTTGGATTCTCCGGCTTCCTCTCTCTTTATTCTTCGTCTGCGGCTGCTGCTGCAGCTGCTTCGAGGCAGACTATATGAGTTTCGTTTTATTGTTGCTCCATCGACGAAGGCGGAGTCGCAAATTTATTTTCGAATTCTACTTTTACTGCGCCTTCCGGGCGGCGTAAGGCCTGCATAACTTTTTTACTATTTTTTTTCGATGAATTATGTAGTTGCTATTTTTTTTTAGTGATTGTGTGCTTTTGCAAGAATGATAGAGAAGTATTTCATTGCTTACAGTAGTATATTATAGAACTATTTTAATATAATAATACTCATTGTCTGAATAAATTTTAAATTTCATTTTGCTAAATATAATCAAAATTTAGTGATCAGTGCAAATAATTATAATTAGATTGTTACTTTTTCCTAATAATAATGAATTCGAAAGTAGAAAACCAGGTAATTTTCAAGTATCCAAGACAGTACCGTAACAGCCGTAGATAAAACAGGATACTATAGTAGGAATCTTCAAATGTGCTGTCGAAGTCTTGGTATGTATTATCTACGATCAATTCAGAGTCTTAGGTGGTTATTTATCAACGCACAAAAAAATATTTTTCACTGAAAGGAAAATACTCTAACAATATAAAAATAAGTTTATCAAATCAATTCGTCGTAAGTTATTTATTGAAATTTTTCTTTAATATAAGATAAATATTGGAATGAATTCTTATAATTTTTTTGACTCTGTGATAAAAATTAAATTTGATTATAAGATATTTCTTTACAAAATAAACAATATATTCAAATAATATGAATTTTGTTATGTAAAAAAATATTTTTAAAATAGTCTTAACTTAAAATTTAAGCTCTATCTTGATAGATTTCGGTAAATGCAAGAGCCGGTAAGGTAGGAATCTTTCCGACCATAGCACAACCCCTTAGTCATTTAATTTTTCATTTATCTTTCGTATTATAAAATATTTCAACATCTGTACTTTCGTAAATCTTAAACCTTAATCAAGGAACACAACTTATATAAGTTAATATTAAATTTAAAATGTTTATATAAAGCAGGGCTCTACGCTGGAACAATTGTTAATTTACAAATCCGCGCTCATTACTGCCTACTTCGATTACATAAAAAATTATTATTTGTGATACATAAAATATTATTTATCTTTCATTTAAACATTATTACACATCCAATAAAGTGTTAGGTGGAATAAATAAAAAAAAGGAGACATTTTGAAACATATTTATCTTTATTTTTGAAAATTGGCCAAAAATACATTGCGCATTCCTTAGAGTTGGAAAAACTATTGAAAATTCTTCATTACATTGTTATGTTAGTAAGCATATAATTAATCGTGAAAGAATGGCACGACTTACGTGATGTATGTGGTACGCGAAATGATAGTGTTGTGACACGTACGCATTGCGAAGTATTATATTCGCGTAACGCTAACGATGCACGATGATTCCGTGAAATGAATGATATATCATATGAAGATGCTCGGAAAACCGTTATAACATTATGCGTGAAAGAACAGTGAAGAAACTGGCTGAGGAACGAATGAATGCGATCGCGTATATACTTAAGGTAAAACGCATTAGCAGTAATAAGTCCCGTAACAGAGAGGCACACACGGGTGCACGCATCTATCTCTAAACTAAGCGAAAAAAATGACGCGAATTTGAACAGTCGGCGTCGTCTTTTTTTTCCTTCCCATGAACTTTTCTTTTCTTTTCTTTTTTTTTGCTTTTCCTTGATTTCCTTACTCCCATGAAAAACCTTTATAGGACGTTTGCACGCGTGTATAAAGGCACATATCATTGCAAACGGGTGCATCGACGCAAGAGGCATCGATGCTCCGTTTTCTCCCGCTCAAACGAACGCACGTCTCTTTCTTCAACGAGCTAAAGGGAAGCGTTCCGCTCGCTTGGTCTTATCATTTGTTAATCGTCAATGGAAAAACAGCGCAGATTCACAGATCTACGCTGCATTTCGTCTAAGGCAGTCTTGATAATCGAAAAAAGATCAGTGGCAGTTTGCGACAGAACATTACAATAGTATCTTTCGTATATATCGAACCACAGTTCTGCGCGCTTTGCACGTCGCCGCCGTCTAAATCCGCAAGCTTCGAGTTACTCTATTCGCTTACTCTCTGGCCCTGGCATGTTTGTTTTCAGTCTTTGAAAATCGCGCGTACGGCGCTGGCATTCGCTGGCGTTCGCTCGGCTGCGAAACGATTCATCGGCGGCGCTGAACGTGAAGCGCGCGGCTACGTGTACATTAGAAAACATTGTACTTAATACGGCGAACGTTTCTATCTTCACACGCTATATGAACGAACGCTATCTAAATACAAAGATTATCCTTAAAGGAAACGTTACACAAGGTTATCGATACTTTACCAAGCTCTATAGCTGCGAAAGGCTGTCGATCGAACGATTCGTCGATTATATTTACACGCAGTTACACGCAGGAATCGCCCAACTGCATTATCGAATCGTCGATATAGGCTTGCTTTCATCTTTTTTCTTCACAAGAAAAGCTCTTAAACTGAAGAACAAAACTTTACTTTACTTTACTTTACTTTTTTACGTGTTATAGTATTACTTTTTTTTTTTCGTATTTTTTTTTCATTTTCGTGATTTTTCTCTTTCGCTCAGCTACGGTCGCATCACAAACAGCACGACGTGTACAAAAAAAAAACAGAAGATAAAGCAAAGAAGTTAGAATGAAACTTAAACAGGTAAACATGCAACGTTACACGGTGATATGTGTACAACGACGCAACATCATGGCACACATTACGAGAATGTTGGTACGACGTGGTGCATCGTTTTCTTCTTGTTTTTTTTTTCTTTTTTTTTCCGTTAATTACGTATATTTGTTTGTATACTCGAACGCAAAAGTAAACGCGAATCGACGCGACAAAATTCCGTGAGAGTTTGCCTATGACACTTGGTTAACCCATCGTGAAATTCATCCGTCGATTCGCGCCTGCTGGTTCTCCACCTAATTGCTTTAAATAAAGTAAAAGTAACTGATAATAATAGAATAATAAGAATGATAATAATTCATCGCGTCTGTTGCGACGTCAATGCTCAATATAAACATTATTTATATAATAACTAAATAATAACTTTCATTATTTTCAGGTACTTTATACACACAATATCATGATAAATAAAGCAGATATTGCGTCTTACACTCTGCAACAATTAAACGTAAAAAATAACTTTTGTCAGTTTCATTGAGTCCCCTTTTTATTTATAAGACACTTGGAATAAGCTCTCAATTCATTTAATTGATTTATTTTAATTACCCAGTTCCAAAATTGTATATTTAAAATATTTTTATTTAATTTTATTAGTCTTTTTTTTATAAAAAATGTTTTTCTTTATAAATAGTATTCGCGGCCACGCAGCAAAAGTTCATAACTTCAATTACACTGAATAGAAAACGAAGTTGCAGAAGCTTAATCATCATTTTATAGTATAAATCTTAAATGCTATATTAAGGATTATATTTGTATAATAAATTAATTTTTATATACAAAATTATTATATAGATATATACAAGACTATCTATATATTTACAGAATTTTGAAACGAAAAAGAAATAAATTAATAATGACTTAAAAGATAAGTCTGAGATACTAAATTTCCAATTTGTATCATAATTAATTATTTTATATTAAAAAGGAAAGGATTATATATCATGTTTACTTTTAAGTTAATATTACCAAAGTTATTACTCTGCTGCATAGGCTGTATGCGATACATATTTAAAATAATTTTTTTTTTTTTTGAAAAGGAAAGAAATTACCCAACTGACAATCTAATTCTGTATTCAATATAAATCAGCAGCTACATAATAAACCACTCGTCGACTTGCAAGTCGACATCGTAAGATTATGCAAGCTCTTCTAAAATATATTTGTATATACATATATATATTATTCTCTTGTAAACAAATTACATCTCTCAACGCATGTAAATGACCCAAATACTGCGCCCTTATCAAATTGTATACTGTTTGCTATCTATCTATACTCGTAAGCTGCAACGCTGCAGATACATAAGTACGTTTATTTTTTCATTTATGCAAACATCCACGATCATGTGTGGACGTTACATTTAGTTTGTGCACTCGCTCTTTAATGTTTCACGTACATTGGACGTGTATATATATATTTTTTTTTTAATGAAGGCAGCTCCTTAGGAAATGTCAACGTTAAGATCTTTACAAAACTGTAAAGTAAAAATAAAAGAATTAAAAAAAAAACAACTTGGTGAGAAATAGTACGAGTCGGTTATTACATCACCGTGATTCGAATATAAAAAACAAAAGATCAGACTCATAATTTATCGGCTCACTTACAAGCGCCGTTTTTAAGTAGTTATGTTTCATTTAAATGTTTCTTTCATTTCAATGGATTATAATGATAATTACTGGTATAAAAAATCGTATCATCATTAATTGAACGCCTCTTAAAGCTATGTACAGCACTTGTTTACACGGTAAACGGTTTTTTTTTTCGTTTATTATTTTTGCTTCGGAAAAAAGTTTTGTTTCCTATGAAAACGCGATTGATTGACGCGATGAATCGCCTATTGGATATTGCAGCAAGATC
The DNA here is from genome assembly GCA_900490015.1 of Megastigmus stigmatizans. Taxonomy (NCBI): domain Eukaryota; kingdom Metazoa; phylum Arthropoda; class Insecta; order Hymenoptera; family Megastigmidae; genus Megastigmus; species Megastigmus stigmatizans. Next base: position 24,895 of record UELV01156661.1, read on the forward strand.
ATCGTGTAAGATTAAAACATCTATAAACAGTAGGAGCACGGAGGCCTTCTCTTTTTTTTTCGATGACTAGTTGACGGTTTCTGAACACATAGTTAATTGTGTTTCCTTTGCTTACTATTATTTCACTTTTTTTTTCGTCCGTTTAAATAAAAAACAAAAACGTTAACAATTTGATTTGCTTCTGTCTAACTATGCAATTGATTCTTGGTTTTGTTTTTTTTCGTAACGTGGGATTTTGTTGAAAAAAATTATTCCCATATTGTTATACACTTGGAAGAATCGGTTAAAAAAAAAAATATTCTCTTATAAGTTTCCAGTTGTATTTATCCAGCCTGCGTGCTGTAGTTGAGAAGTGTTTGTCTCGGGGAGAAAATAAATTGCATTAATTCTAGCATGCAGTCGGGCGTTTATACTTTCTATAAACTTCGAAAAATATATATATATATATATATATTCACTATTTATATTCGTATCATTAATTTTAGAAATTTCTGATACCCCATTAGCGAGAGCGCATTGTTAACAAAAGCTCCTTAAAGATCAATACGATCCTTTTGATTATCAGGGACAATGTGATTGTTGTACACACTATGTTACAAAGCGAGAGCAAAAACTTGTTTTCTACATTTTAAGGCAACGACCGCGGCTGTATGTATATAAAATCGCGATACATAAGGCACGCTCATGTTGTTTATCGTAAAAAAGTCACTGTTTACTTTAGAAAAAATTGGCACAGGTCCAAAAGTTCAGTCGTTTCGTCACATTATATTATATCATTTATTGCTCTATATCATCTAGGCGTTTGCTGTTTTTCGTTTCTTAAAAATGCCCCTGATTCGTATCTCTTTCATTGATTACGCTCTAAAAATTTTCTAAGAATTACTCTTTGCATTGAATAAATAATCGATCGATGTACACACGATCCATACATCACACTTGTCAATTATTCGTTCAGTACAAAATAATTTCCAGCAATATGCTACTTCCGCATAAAAATATAAGATCCGCACTTTCAGTCTATTCGATATACATAACAAAGTAAAAGCAATTTTTTTTTCTGCTTCATTCGATTTTTGCTCCCCCATTATTCGCGCATCCCATCTGAGATGCAATAAATATAAAAGTTTCACCCCTGAATGTCAGTCAGTCTGAAAATGCGAATGGCCGCAGGAGCTGCCGCGGAAACGTAGTCGCGCAGCCCTCCCGGCATCGAACTACACCTGCGAACTCTCCACTCTATACATATTCACAGCTCGGCCGCTCGAGCGCAAACGATCGAATTAGCAAAGAACCTCGAAGCCCCGCATAGACATTCCGCGGAGCTTGGCTGCATAAAAATCTCGGCTCAGCATCTCTCTCTCGGCTCCAGCTCCAACTGTGCAGTCCACCTCCGACCTCGAGTACACGCATACTCACCGGCACAATCCTCCTGTACAATCCCAGCCACCGGGCGATTCCGTTGACCCGAACTCCGGCGTCTCTCTCTGCCAGGTGGCCAAAGAGAGGGCAAAAAAAGAGGTATAAAGAAGAAATCCAATGTCTGGGTCTCCCCGTTTCGGGCGGTTCGACAGATCAGACGGGCGGGGGTCCGCGTACGTAACGCAGCTGCGGCGTCAGGGAGAGATTGAGGGAGTTGCTCGCCTCGCAGCAGTGGGGCTCGAGTAGACAGGCGGCGCAGAAGAGGACGACCAAGGCCAGCTGGAAGGGCAGGGCGGCGCGCAGGACGCGCCAAACCCAACTGCGCGGTACGCTCGGCTCGTTGTCCGGCTCGTCGGTCGAGGTCGACTTGCTTCCGGCCGAGTTCTCCGGGGCTGGTTTGCCGTTCGGGACCGACGACTCGATGAGCGGGACCTTCTTGCGCTTGCTGCTAAAACGGTCAGAACGTGCCGTTAGGTTATTTTGTTCATTAATTGTATATACAGTTATGGATTTCTTTTTTCTCACACACTTTTTAGCACACCTGTAACTGGTTTGTGTTTTTGAATTAGTCGAAAAAACTATTTTGCTGTATTAAAATATAAAAAACGAAGTTTTTTCCGAGTTTTTACCAACAGTTTTTTGAGCTTTAGGCCTTGAAGCCTTTGGCAATGGATTTGAATCAATTAGGTCAAAAGTTATGATGAAAAATGTGTGGACGAGTTAACTCGTCGTCATACATAAGATAAAACTACGGTTGGACGAATTAACGTTGAAAATTAATTTCATTATTTATTATGCTTCTTATTGATTTTTAATAGCTACTTATTATAAATTAATAGCAAAATTATTAATTAAGTAGTATTGATATATTGGGAGATGACTACTTTGATTCATCGTTCGATGGAAGCAGGATTTCAGCTTGTCTTACCACTTTTTCTATCAGCCGTACAATTAATAAATCGAAGATTTAACTATTCAACTTAATTTGCATACTATAAATACGAGCTCCAGTTTTTAGAGAGATTAAGATCGTCCGACGCGAGACGCAGTAGCGCAAAAACTAGGAAGTATAAATTGTAATTAAGTAGCGAAAGTGAGTATTCGATGCGACGCGTTAATCAAAACGTCGCTTTTACTAGCCATAAATAAATGTAGCTGACAATTTGTAGTCCTAACCGTTCATTAGCCATTTATCGCCTATAAAAGAATGCTTATAAGGCAACGGCATCTCAAAAACTGGTTAATTTATCGGAATCGAATATGAAATTGTAAAAAAAAAATCTTTATTCCTCATAGTTCAACAGGAAAGAAGCTTTTTACGCGGTTATTAAACAATTACAAAAACTCATCATTGAGTTAAGCAATAAATCCAAGACATTTCTGTACAGGGAAGCGAGATCGTTAAAACTTTTAACGGCTCTTCCCATAACGAGACTCTTGAAACTTTTAATTATCGTGTCCCCCGCAAATGCATATATACATACGATCGAGTATAACGACAGTCCAACGTTGAAAGCGGTATATCCGTTTCCGCGCGCTCGCGTGCTTTCTCTCCCCATTCGAAAAACGAAACATTAGAAACAAGGGGAAAAGGTCTCACCTAGTCACAGGATAGGTCTGCGCACCTACGGGTCTTCCGTTGGCCCTCGACTCAACACTGGCCGCGGTGCGCACGATCAGCTCGCGGCACTGCTTCTGCAAGCTCCTGAGCTCAGCCTCGGCCTCCTCGACGCGCCTCCACAGTTCGGCGAGAATCTCATCGCCGCCGTCCGGCACCAGCTGGGACTCGAGGGTGCGAGTCAGACGGCGCAACACGGCTAGACGTCTCTCGCGCTCGCTCAGCTCCTGCTCGCTGCCGCTGTCGGAGATGCCGCTGTCCGAGAGGGAGCCACCCTCCAACCCGACCAGCGAGCAGCTCGTCTGCAGGGTCGCGTTGCCGCTGTCCTCGAGGCTGCTTACCGTCAGGAGGCTCGTCTCTGCCAGGACTGTGCTCTGCTGCTGCAATTGCGCGCGATACGGCCGTTATTTGACTTATTCGGGATTGGACTGGAATCTCGAGGGAGTAACGAATGGATAGTTTTTTGGTGGCTTATATCGTGCCAGGTAAATTTTCAACATCGATAGCTTTATTTTTCTGCAGTTTGTATGCAAGAGCTTGAAAGTTAGATTTATAAGTAGACTATGAGAAACTCCCGTGTTCCCTCAACATGAAATTGAACCTTGTAACATTGGAACCCGAACTTACTTGGCTGCTAACTTCGTGTTTCTCGGAAAGCAGTCTAGCAACGTCTCTGACCGACGAAGCCACCTCCATCGTGGCACCAGCTTTCAGGGCCGCGTCCAAAACCGCCAAAGTGTCCTTGTCCCTTCTTAGTGCGCACTGAAGTTCGGTTAGCCGGGCGCCGAACTGCTGGACCGATTGCAAAGCGCACAACTGCTGATTTCCCCTGGCGGACAAATTTATCGATTAGTATCCGCAACTTTTTAATATCTCGTACCCGATATATCTTGTTAACTTCGAGCCGTTGATTTTTCGTCGCTTCGTGTACCGCGGCAATTAAAAGGTGAAAGTACGCGGCAGTGATATTAATAATTGCGAGTACAGCGGCACAGCGATGAAAGTTTAAATTTGAGATTGCATTAATCTGACGCGATATGTGTGCACCGCGCGTGCTTTATACAAATGGATGGAAAGTTTTTAATATTAAAATACTCGACGAGAAACTTCACCTTGATATTTACGATAAAAAGACTCGAATCGGTGTTCGGTGCACTTTGTATTTATGCGAGGAAAAATCGACTTACCGAACCGGCATCGAGTTGAATAAATAAAGATCACTGTATATACAAAGAACGGTTGTGGAGTATAACGAAAGACGATTTCTTTGTAAACAAACGACCTTCGGAGCTAGCTTAAACGAATAGAATGGTATTGCCGTCTTACTTTTGAAATGCTTCGTCCCAGAGTCTGTACAGGTCTGCTACTCCATCCTTCAAAGCGGCGAATGTAGGCGACGTCTTCTGGCCGAGATCCGTGACGAGGCGGTGTGTCGAAACGTTCAATGCGAGCATAGCGGGCTTGCGATCTCTTAAATTAGCCAGTTCGTTCTGAAATCATTATAGCGACATTTATAAATATCGCCTGTAAGCCATCTGGTAATCGATTACAAATTCTAACAGCTCGTTACCAAAACAAACCGTCTTATATCAGAATCTAACATATGTATATTTTGCCTTTGTAACGTTCTGATAGTTTTTAAAAAAAATGTTAAACGATATATTGTATTTTTCAATGGAATAATTAAATCTTCGAACTTATTCTTTGAATCATGATCATTAAAAAGCTATTTATTTTTCTTGTTGTTTTTTTTTTTATATGCGAGCAAACCAACATTAGTGGTGATTTAGTACGCTGAAGTTTAGTGACTAATATGCTGTTAAATTGAAGAGAAACACAATCGTATCTTGAAAATCAATTTTCAGAATCTTCGAGAAACAATGCCTTCACGCCCAATGCAATAACTCCAGAATTAATGTCAATTATACTTTGTATGCGAAACGAATACGAATACCTATAGCCTTTCATTTATTCAATTAGTTAGGAAAGACAAAGGAACGCGCTCAAGTTAATCTCATCGAGTGTTTATAATTTCCAACTTGCAATAAGAAAATATGATGAGGAATGCACTGCGGTCGTACCAAGATATGGTATTTCACGAGGAATGCGTTTTTAAATTTATGATAAGGTTTATCATAAACAAAAGTTAACAGTTGATAACGATATATCTTAGCGATAATCTTGTATTGCGTATAATAATAAATGAAGGAGATTTTATTAGGAGAGGACCAACACTCTGAATTACCGATTTGGCTGGAACTGCGGGATTTGTTTCTTTTACCAAATTAGGAAAAAAAAAAGAGCAAAGTATAGTTTACCTCGACTTCATTGATTTTCTCATTGTGAAATTATATCTCGAAGATTTTTCGGAACTGAGTTATGAAGAATAATAGCAACGTCGATTTTTACTCAATTTTCTTAATTATAACAGTATTAATTGACTCATAAACTTTGCAAAATTTAAACTGTCACAAAACATGCAAGATCCGTGATCCGGAGGACTAATCCTTTCCTAGCAAGTTGATTTTGCAACCGCATCAAATGAGCAACAACCGTTACACAAAAACTTGAAAATCCCAACCGAAATGCATTATTGTGCGCTTCACATTTATCGTTCAAACTCGCTCGACACATATACACACATACACCAGCGTTTTTGCCTACCGCCGCGAATCCGTTAACGAACGTTTCATCGCCGCAGACTGTCGAACACAAATGCAATTTTTCACGCGGCAGGTATATATAACGCGGATTCGCCCGTCATACTTTCACTGCCTCTACGGCGGCATTGTCGGGCTGCTGCGCTTCGCGCAGTCAATCATTAATCAGCTCGTCACGCGGGTTCGAGCATAGCTTCGTGTATATCGAGATCTTTGGGTGAGGAGTGAAACCCATCTGAGGCGCGATTGAAAAAGCACACGTATTATATTCTGTCAACAGAGCGACAAGTGCGCGGCGACGCGGCTTTTTCGTCCTCTTTGATCGCTCGCTCACAATGGTTTTTCCCGTAATTGCTCTTTTAATGGGTACTAGGCTTTTAATTAATACAGAGAGAGAATGGGTATTTATCATTCTATTCATCGGGAAAGTTTTTTTTTTTTTTTGGCTAATTCAGCGGCGCGTAATGCTTTCTCTTTGTTGGGAAAGTATAGGCAGGTGGCGTGTACCCGAGGATCGCGATTAGAGATTAGACACTCCGATGCTCGCTATCATTTGAATTAATTGACGACTGTACTATTTTACTTTATACGCATCTTGCATGATGGAAATCTCAGTTAAACATGTGATATTTTAGATAAGAAAAACAAATATATACTTAAGTGGTATATATGTTATTGGAATTACAGTGTATTTTTCATTGCCCCGATTAAATGGATACACATCGAGTTTCTAATAAACATTGCGGCTAGAGCTAATATATACTTCAAACGCGCGAGATGCTACTTTTTTTCGAAAGCAAGTTCGAATCAAAATCAAATGGCGAAAAGAGAACGGTACCAAATGATGTTTAACGGAAACTAGTCAATTCTGAAACTATATATATATGAACAAATTGCAGTGTAGAAGATAAGCAGTAAACTTCAAAGTAGAACAGACGATTCGTACAAAAATAATTGCAGTTCGAAAATAGTCTCTCTCTTTCTCTCTCTATACACACACACACATACTTAGACAGGCGCGTGGATCGATCGGATATAGCCAGCAGACGCGTAGCGATTTTATCTCGCCCACCTTCCCATTTCGCGCGTATACCCATCGATAAAGGCACACACACACACACACACACACACACACACACACACACTCACTCACGGACAGACTCGCTATTGCGCGAACAGCTCACTTTTGGAACTCTCGTACATCCTGCGCGTATGTTTATACATATATCTTATGCTCTATACACAGCTGCGCAGCTTAAATACTTGCGCAACCGAGATCAGCAGCAGGTCCGTCAACACGTTCAAGGAGAGGATCAAGCTCTTCTCGCGCGACTTTCACTCCGCGACTCTCGGCATATGTGTATGTTGCGCACGCGACTTGTGCCCGCGCGCGGGGTCGTCAAACTTGCGGCGCTCGAGCGCGCGCGCGACAGAGAAAGAGACTATAGCGAGAAATTGATGCGGGCGGTGGCATGCGAGTGCAGCGGGAAAAACATCGTATCGAGCGCCAGGCTCGCAAAGCGAGCGCGCAGCTCCTGCGCTGCTGATGTTGACGAGAAGCTCCTCGCTGCGCATGCCAAGAAGATTTTCCCCGCGCTCTTGAAACTCGAGCTGTAAAACCGGTTGAGCGATCCGCATGAGAGTCGCCCTTTAATCTCACCTGCGCGACCGTCTACATATGTATGTGTGTGTGTGTGTGTGTGTGTGTGTGTGTGCCTGCGACTTTATAAGAGAGAGACCAGTTTTTCGTCGCAAAATGGGGGGAGCCAAGAGCCTCGGTGATGATGATGATGATGACGATCGGCGAGCCAAAAATAATCGCAAACGCGTATATGGGGTTCCGAGGGATATTTCTTTCACTTATAACCATCCCGGATTCCTCGAGTGTTTATAATCCCACTTTTCAGGGCCAAGAAGAGCCGTGGTCCACGTACTCAGCGCGTCTAAGATCGCTTATCGATGAGCGGTGGAAAATTCTTTCGACAGATTTTTCTTCACCACTCCGTACCCGCATCATAATATTATCGAAATGCAATCTTTAACGCTTCTATATAGATATTCTCGTATAATTGTACGAAGAGACATTTTCATACTGCTTATATAAAGTAAAAACATGACCTGCACACGCATTACGAATGAAATATAATTGAATACCGAGTGAACTTACGGTAACCCTGTTGATGCGGTCTTCGATGATGTGTGGCTCCTCCAAAACGACTCTGTAAGAGATTAATCTCTCGTGCGCCGCGCAGAATTCCAGTTTCATAGCTGCCATTTCCCGGTGGATCGCATTGATCTTCTGTGCCTCCTCCGCCCTGAGAGAGAGCGATTCCCATCTTTCCATTAAGCCTGAAATTAACAAGACGTGGAGCAAATTAATGGTCGGTACTCGCATACTTTTCATTATGGGCTAACATTCTTATGTATTTATTATTTTAATATATTATATTATTATTTTATCTTATAATATTATAGAACGATATTTTCTTCATGTATGAATGAGAGCATTTGTTGCAAAGTGATCGTTTTAAAAAAGTTTCTTTTTTTATTAATTTCATACCGCAATAACCTTCTACAGATAACTAATAATAAAGAATACATTGCTTTTATTATGCTTATAAACTTAAAATAAAAAATCTAGCACTTGTTCGCTACAAGCTCGTTCCATCAAAATGTCAACGTCCTCTTTACGCTCCTCCTAGTTTTAATCTCACAATATCGTTTATACACTTTATATTTCGCGCTAAAAAAAAAATCATAATTGTCGCAGTTGAAATTATTTTCAAAGAATCCATTCCACAGCAGCGAGAAACGGCTTCCATTGTTTCCGACGAAAATTTCTAACTGCTCGCAGTTTTCTCGCACGGAGGATGATTAATGAGCAGAGATAATATTTTTCCGCGGCGGAGTTCGCTAAATTACTTCCTACGAAAGGCTCCTAATGCGTGACGCCGGTTCTCGCGAGGCGCATCGAGCCTATATATATATAATACACTTGTCGGAAAGTTGCGCGCTTTGTGAAAAATCACTCGCGAAAAACATCGGAATGTGTATAAGCGCGCGTGTACACACACACGAGTGTTTTTGTTTCGTTTGACATTGAAAGCATACACACAACAAAGGCTTTTGGTATTTATGCACTGACTGCTCTCAATCACCGCGGTTAATAGCCGGTATACCGTTTCGCGAGCTGGCGATATATTTCGCTAATAATTGTATACTTTCGATCTGGTGCTGGAAAAGTCTCGCGTATACCTCGTTTGCAATTGTAATTTTACAGAGTCTATTGAGATGCGCGCCGGCGACCCGATTTTCATTGTTATAATCGCAGCTGCTTCTGCACGTGCCGTTTTTCCAATCTGAAAATCTCGCGCGCGGAGCTGCCTTTTTATGGCTTTGCGCTCGACCTCCTTATATTGCCTATATACCTGTTCTCTCTCTCTCTCTCTCTCTCTCTCTCTCAAGTCCTTCGCGCTGCTAAAATGGCAATGTCTTAAGAAAACCGAGACAATTATGAAGTCTCATTTTTACTTTCCTTTTCATTGTTTTTTTTTTATAAGCCGAAGAACTTGGAATATCATGGAGCTATTTTCTAAACTTATATTACACACCAAGATTTCAATAAAAATCAGCTAAGTAATTACTAAGTGAATCGAGGAATTTTTATTTAATTGCCTCGTATAAACGTCCATAATTAGAAAAAAGACTCTATATTTATAATAATAAATAATTCTCTATAGGATAGTAAGAGAGGATCAAGATGATAAACATTTTTCAAGTACAGCGTATCACGACGTAACCTGAGGTAATTATGAATGAAAGTAAGTAATACAGGTCTTATTAAGAGAGCAACGCAAAATCTAGCATGATAATTAAAAAAGGTGTGCAGTTGCATGCATGTAAACGACGTATCATTTCTAAATTACGACATTTATTTCTCGTTTGAGATTTTATTTTATCTCAATCAACGAAAAGATGATGTCGAGAAGTATTTTTTATCAATCGAGCCTTAGCCGCTAAATTATTTTGAAAGTCTCGTATAAATACGATACTGCGTTATGTTAAACTAAATGAAGAAATAATTACAAAATAAGCTACTATTGACTCTTGGCATAGCGCTAGAGCCCGTAAATCACGCGCGAATCTCCATATTAGTCGTGTCTCGAGACCCAGCAGCAGCTCTCAAAGTGCCCGCAGCATTTTATCCTCGCGTTCAGCTAATGTGTACACACAAGAACACAGCGAGGCGTCAAGAAGGTGCAAAGAAACGAAGAATAAAAAAAAAGAAGAAGAAAAGGAAAGATTTTCCAAAAGCCCATCAATAATGCACGAAGTCGTCATCCCACACACAAAGCACTGAATTCCCCATTACGCGCACACGTCGCGCGGATCTCGCGTGTGCAAATATACACCGGTGCAACTGTTGCTGTTGCATCTGTGTGCAAGTACGTACATATATACGTACACGAATTGGCCTCAGCTGACCTTCGAGAGACACTCTTTCTTCCTCTCGACCCACACGTCGCTTCGTGCTACTATATATACCTGCAGGATTTTTCCTCTCGCCTATCCCATACCTATGACACACATAAATCCCCTATCCGTTTCATGCTCGTGCCGCCGCTGTTGCTGCTGCTGCTGCTGCTGCTGCTGCGTTACACCAAAGTGGCGCTCTGGTGTGACTATAGCATAACAGTAAAACACCGGCTGAATTCTTTCTCTCTCTCTCTCTCTCTCTCTCTCTCTCTCTCTCTCTCTGCTGTGTTATACGAGCAGCGGTGCTCCTCTTTTTTTTGTCCATCGCTATGTACCATCGAGCAGCAGCATCTATTCGAAAGACAGAGCATCTACTTCTCGATCGTTCCGGGAATTTGCGCGCACACGACAGGACTAGAGAGAAACACACACATATATACATGTATGTTTGTAAGTGGCCGATATAACGGCTGAGAGAGAACTACGACAACGACGCGCCTCCTTCTGTCTCCTTCGCCATTACGTGAACTGTTGCTTCTACTGCTGCTGGGAGAGGAACGAAAACGCAGTTGCGACACGAGCGCTTGATGCACCGAAGTAAGATGGGGAGAGAGAGAGAAAGAGGTAGGAACGAGGACGGCCTTTAAATAAGCGCCGGCACAGAAAAGCACGCGGTGTATATTATTTGATTGGCCGAGACCGTCCGAGTGACTCTCTGGCAGTACTGGCGGATGTGCACAGCTTGTCGGTTGTCGAGCATTTCGTTGGTAGTCGCTGATCGATTGTGAATTCACCTTATATATCTGCCGACGCAGCGTCGATTCAGTCGTCTTTCGTCTCTCTCTTTCTCTCCCTCTATCCTTTTTCTATAGATCGTGCGATTTACGGGGATTTTCAAGAGGCTACAAAAGGCAACCAGCTTCCCGCGATTGTGGCTTATCCAGAACTGGTCGCGCGCCTAGTGCGTATAGACGCGCTTGACATTGAAAATGGCTTTTTATGCATAGTGTCCGTGAAATTTTGTGCTTAAATGGAAATTCCAACGTATCAACGTAACTTTGCGTGTACTTTTGAGAGTACGTGCCGTTCCTTTATTAGTCAAACGAATTGTTTTTCTTATCCGCAGTTAAGTTTCATGTTTTGTTTGCCATAGTTCCGCGCGCATTCAATTAAAATGACTGTCACGCGAAGCAATAACGTTAGTTTCGTGGTCAGAGGTATTTCCGAGCTATGAATGCTGTTTATATGCGTTCGTAACTCGAGAAACTATTATTATGTGTTGAATTTCCAGTAATATGATGCTAGTTTATATTATATACTGAATACACGAGAGGTCCGAATTGGATGTAAAATCAAATTATTTTAATTGCCATTTTTTCTAAATTATCAAGCGAGCTTTCATGGTTCAACGATTTGTTTTCTGTTTACTTATGTAGTAACAGGAAAGAGGTATACAATAATACGAAATAAATGAACAAACCTCATGATAACTAAACGAAATGGATGCCGCTGTAATTAAATAGCAGCAGCACAGTTATAAGTAATATGTTTCAAAATTGAACGTCTTGAATCGATGAATTTACCGTTAGTTAGTATTTACCAAAAACCAATATGCAGATTATATGAAATGAAAGAGGATTATTAATAAATGTTATTCGATTACTTCCACTTCCTTCTTGTATACATATTTTTGGCTATTAAAGTAAACATTAAAAAAATTGGTAATTTAAATGCTTATAATAATGATTGCGTTGTACAGTAATAAAATTTTCCCTTCAAATCTACATTTTAATCTCAAGACCATGATTGTACAGGAAAATAATTTTCAATCTATAAATTATATTTATTGTCGCATATATTACATGTTTTTTGCAAGGCAATCCTTGAGGGCTACCGGTGTGCTTTTAACGGCTACTGGCTATGTTCATTCATAATTAATCTCTTTGCAATTTTTCAGACAAAAAGAGATAATAATTAAATTTAAGTATTATAAGTATTAATGTAGCCGTTTGATCGTACAATTGTCCTTTGAACCACATCCTTGAGATCCATGTAGAAAAATGAGTGTAGGATCACGTTAAGCAACGAATTATACATTAAACAACCATCAGCGGTATTTTTTTAACATCATAAAAATTACGAAGAATTTCGATTTAGACATCGTAGACCACATTTTACTTTTTACGAAATTAATCACAGGTTAGAGTATATTCGCGATACATCTATTCCAATTTGTCAAGTGAAAAAATGTAAAGGAGTAAATATAACGTGCAGCACACGCGACTTACGTTAAATCCACACCCCCTTAAATTAACATTAGCATATATTGCGACTCGATTAAACTACCATAACTTCGCAATTTATCGCTGGCACATTTATCTCGCAAGAAAATTTATAGGATTCATTTTATGATAATTATAGAGGCTCGCTTAGAAATAGCACGTAGAAATTTACAAAAATCACTGAAACGCATATTATCCAATGTAATTTAATAAAGTCGAAATTGCCAAGTTTCAATCTCTCGTGGACTTGAAAACATTCTAATTGGTTTTATCAGTGTATCGGTAGCTATAGCTTCTATATAGAAACTCGATTGACATAAATTTATTCACCTTATTCAAATTGATCGGATAATCGAAAGCGTTAATTTAGCGTAAATATATACTAATCTATATAATCCGAGCTCCCAACTCCCATTAACAAGCTAAAACTAACGAATTGAAATTTTCCTTTCGTTTTCTCCCGTCTTCTACCGAAACGACAAATCTATAAGTACAAAACACAGGCGGTTATCGCTCGTATAAACGGCAATAAACGGCAACGGCACAAGGCGTTAGAAATCTCGCAGCGCATCGGTCCCTCTTTTAATTTGTTACCGAGAGTAATTTAGTCTTGTACAGTTGATAGAGCGAACGGCATACAAATATATACGAAAGTGCGGCAGAAACTGCATCACTGATCCAGGCACTCGCATATAAAAGCAGATGAAAGTGATCGAGAGAGAGAGAGAGAGGTGGCTTTATTATACGCTCTCTCTAAAGCAATCGTGAACACGCGATCACAATCTCCATGTATAATTCAGAAACGAGTACTCGCGGATAAACAAAGGACTAAAAACCCTCGAGCCATTTTCCTCCGCAGGCCAATCGAGCAATTTTTCGTTTCCATCGGAACGCGCAAATTTTCGGGTTATAAACGCCAAAGGTGGAATATACATGGCAGGACTGACGTCATTTCTACAAATGAGCGAGTAGTCGTTGAGCCTGCGGGCAGAAACTGCGACGGGACAGGTAATATCCTCTCGCTCGTGTAGAGTCGCGCTGCTGGCCAAATCTCTAATTCAAGAGCATAAGCTATATAGCTGGACTCACAAAGCGGGCCGATTTTAATCTGGACGGGTGATTCATCTTATGGGAATATACATGGCGGAGACCTCGTTACGCACACGGTCGGTCCCGCAAAGCCCAGGCCTCGAAGGTGCCCGTAGTACTACACCACTGCGTGAAAATCCGGTTTTATTATACACATCGCGGAGCGCCGTGGATTCGGGGTCAATTTTATAATAGACCAGTTTCTTTTGATTTTACGAGGCACAGCATCAGCAGCAGCAGCAGCGTCGTTGCCTCGAGCATATACACATGCGTCTGTATACCTGTTCGATCCTCTCGCCTATATTATATATTCCTAGAAGGCCTTTGATTTACAAGATATATATTCAGATCCTTTTATAAGTGGGATCGTTTTTACGGTGCTCGATATATATAGAGAGAGAGAGTCGGTCGGAGCCACCGGGACGTGCGCGCATTCGGGTCTCTGTGGCGAATTTGAAAGCGGATGCGAGCGCGCGAGAGAGGCAAGTCCGACGTATCGGCTGCTAAGGACCTTGGTGTCCTTTCGCACAGCCGTGTCCCAGCGTGTCCGGTGTGCACTTGGAAATTTATGGCTGTCCATATACTCTTTACGATCTAGCTTTATTATTAGCCAGCTATACGCGATGATTAAGTAGAGCGCGATACTGTGCGTGTGTGTGTGTGTGTGTGCGGTGTAAAGCTATTTTTTAAACTCGTTGGATATAGGAAGTCGTTCGAGTGCCGTTGCGCATAATATAATGCATCGCAGGCGATACAGTGAAATGCTTCAGCTGTATGCAAAGCGAGCGAGGCAAGCGGAGAGTTGGAAAATATATATAATAGCGCCGAGCTAACGTAACGAGACGTGCGAATACGTGTGTGAGTAAACATAGTGCCGCGTTGACACTGACCTAGAACTTATCTTATCGACTTGGCGCACTTGTAAATCGTGGCAGCTTTGTTATCTCGTCCGACGATATATATGGATGAATGCCAAAATTTAACAGAGGTTCAAAAGACGCAGCTGGTCACACCTGAGGTGCTTCGTCATAACTGTTGCTACGCAAGTCCCGTGTGTAATTAGCTGATCGCTTAATGACATCCGACGACATATGGGTTACGTAATTTTTGCAATGTTAAAATAGAGATCGGTATGCGAGCGTGCCGACAAGTGACACACACACGCGCATGTGCACCGATAAACTTGCCTGGTCCCGCTCTAGAATAAACGCAGCCGACGTTCGACGATCGCTTTCTCATATATCGTTGAAATTTCCAAATTCGAAGCAGCTGCACTACGAATTCGTAAAAGTTGTTTCAGGTTTTACTCCTACTTCTAATCCGCATTAAACTTAAACATAGAAAGTAGGAATGCTGTCTGGTTTTTGCTTAATATTTGTATTACCGAATTAGAATTATCGTAAAAGAAAAGTAGTACTGCTGCCGCGCGTTTTCTAGACCTTGAAACATAAGCTTTCTACAATTATATGTTTTACTATGGGAAGCTTTCCATTGGTGGTAAGGTGGCAAAAACTTAAAACATTATCAACCGAACGATGCTTATTATTTTAAAAGCTTCCTTCGAATCTTCCTGCTTCTTATCGAGAAATACCGTCGCAACGTTTTTCTTTTTTTTTCTTTTCCTGCACAGCAGCGCACACTCCTTTATTGCGCAAATACCCGTATAAACAATCGGGCCACGATGACCAAATATTTAAATTACGTGAATCGGGTAAAAATGCCAACAAGAGGATAAATTATTCAAAAAACGTCCGCAACATTACTCGCACTCTCGCGACTTTCCTACTCTGCATATATATAGGAGCTACTTTAAAATTGACACGCAGTATATACCGCAGCCGCAGTCCTTCCTCTCCTCCTCTCTTCTAAGACGCAGAACAAAAAAAAATATTTATAAAATTATCGGTACGTACGATTGTCATTGCAGCCTGCAGTGGCCGGTATAAAGTCTGTCTGCACAGACATGTCAGCTGAACGCCCCAGACACAGTCCAAAGCACAAAACAACAAAACAAAAAAAAAGAAGAAAAGCCGCACGACTCGTTCACCGAGTATACAGAGGTGCAAAAAATCGTCGTCGTCCCGCGGAACTGTCATAAACAGTATATATATACGCGGTACACGGTAGCTGCAGCAGCCGCGCAAGTGCAGAAGTTAAGCGTCAGCTCATCGGCGAGGCCGCGGCGAGACTGCGGTGTGAAAGCCGCGCCACGGGCTCTCTGAGCCGCCCGCGAGAGAGAGAGAGAGAGAGAGAGAGAGAGAACCAGTTGCGTTGTACTTAGCTGCCCCTACTACTACATGGTAGCGCGGGCGCGGGCGAGTGGAGGGCACAAGCAAGAAGCTGCTGCCGCGCGATCTCGCTCGAAGACGATCAACTGGCCGCCGCCGCCGGCTGATCCATTGCTCAGTCCACATTACTCGCGCCTTGTGCACACACACACACACACACATATATGCGTGTATATTATGCGTATATACACACATAAATATATTCAAGGTGGGGGGGGGGGGATAGCTTTACGAGAGAGTCTTTAACGGTCGATAATTATTAGTCTCGTTCCACGAGCCACCGATATATATGTATACCATCGGGCTATACTTTCGCGATTCTCTCTCTCTCTCTCTCTCTCTCTCTCTCTCTCTCTCTCTCTCTCTCTGCAGACTTTTACTGTATACCTGATGTACACGTTATACGCGTATATAGAGATCGGGATGTGTCACCGACAACTCATCGTATATCTCATGAGCTGTGCGCAACTACGCGCGATCGCTTATTTGAACTCTTGTTTTTCTGCCGGACTCGCTGGGATGGATTTGTGTGCATCTCCGCTTCTTTTTTTACATTTTATTCCCGGAATATATATATATATATATACGCTCTGGTCGCGCTTTTATGAGCCATCGAGATAACGTCCG
>UELV01156662.1:0-20815 GCA_900490015.1 Megastigmus stigmatizans
TTCTTCGGCGTTAATGGGTTAACAATTTAAAATTGGTCAAATCAATATTATTATTATTGTAATAGTTTTAATTTACTTGTTGGTTCTTATACTAATAATTTAAGAAAATAATATATTAACCATTAAACTTTGTAGTAATAACAAGTTACGTAACAAGTTACGTAAAATACAAAATGTATAATTTTTAAGACTGCGTTATTTATTTAGTTTTTATTATTAATTTTGTAACGAAATTTTGTAAAGTTAGAATAAAAGCAAGAACAGAATATGTTTCAATTTCTAAAATATAATTTTTAAACTATTAAAAGCATTTGATTAAGTTAATTGCAATAAATTCTTATTTTCTTTAAGTAACAATACTTAATAAGTCATTCCTAAAGTTCTTATTTTTATTCAATCTATAATTGTAATATTTAAGATTAAAACAATTATATAATGAGCGTATGGGTGTAACCAGGCAGGAGACACTGTCCCCACTCCGTAGCGCCCTTATCATGTAAAGAAGAGCCAGGACTCCAGAGTATAAGTAGGGCAACAAATGCCGCGAAAAGCTTGATCGCATCGCTCACTCACCTTGTTATGTTTCATTAAGACATTGTAATTTACAATAAAAGTTGCTCTTCGATTAAGTTTCGTTAAAACATTACAACGCTGGATAAGTCGGAAATCACATTCACGATCTCGACGAGGATTTAACTAAATTACGCTGGTTGTGTCGTCACACACGCACACGCATTCACGATTTGGTTCAGGATTTAACTAAACATTAAATACGCTGGATATTGGGCGAAAGCCTAGGCTCTAAAAAGTCTATTAAGGTTCTTCATCACCTATAACCGACGTAACTCTAATATTTTCGAAAATTTGTATATAAAATGTACTTTTATTTCTTGCGAACTTTTTTTTTTGTAAGTATTTGTTCAATAAATTATGAAGATGAATAAATTATCAATTATGACTTCAAAACTTTTTGTTAAATAAAATGTTTAATCGCTGAACCAAAAGTGGGATGCAAACCGACTTTTTATATTGGTACCAATTATATAAATTTGAGGAACCTATGTCCCAATGAATTGACATCAGTTTTTTATGCATCTTAACATCTAAAGTGTTTAGACATATAAACGTTTAGATTCCTAACTGTTTCTTATAGAATTTCTAAGACTTTACTTAAGAGCAGTTTATAAGTTAGAAGATCTTAATTTCATTTTATTTCTCATCGAAATTTTTAATTGTTTACATATTGTAATTAACCTTTAGAAATTAAGTTATAAAATTTATGACATTTGTAAAATTTTATATAAATTTATAAACACTGAAGAAATTAAGATAAAATCAGTGGAATAAACCATACTTTTTAGCAGTGAATTGGCAGCACTTATAAGGTTATTTATGGGACGTTAAGAAAATCAATTTTAGAACATTTTTCAATTACGTGTAGCTTGTATTCTGTTTCGTATATCGTTAAAACATTACTTGTTACTAACTAACAAGCTAAAAGAAAAAGAACATCTATCGATACGTATACCATTAATTTTACATTTGATATTTCATTAATGCTCCGTTCAAGCAACGCGATAAATCACGCAGCTTACGCCTCGTTTCTCCAGGTGTTAATAAATAAAGTGCAGTTCAGGCGGACGGATGGTAGCGTCAGAAATTTGACACGAAGCTCAAATATGTATAAGAGCTACTGGTCTGAAAAGAGGTTTGGCGTTTTGTTCCTGACTTCTTGTGAGTGTAGCATTATTTTGAATGTCGATAATTATACCACACGGACATTGGAATACAGGACAGTCTAATGAGCATATGTAATAACTTTTTTTTGAGACTATGTGGAGTCTTGATTTATATGATAATTTCCAGCCAAGTTTTGAAGTATTTAAATGCTGGGGTACTTATTTCAGTCACTTCTTTACTCAATTGCATATACAATCGCTTCCTCTTAGAGGAAACTTTGTAATAGTGGAAAAAAGTTTCTGCTTTAATCATGCTTAACAATCGCAAAAAGAGCTTTTATTTCTTCGTTCTAATACTTTAGATCAGAAAACTTTACTATTATTATTATATTTGTATACTAGTGTAGTGGTATGCAATGGATACTGGGAAACAACAGACTCACATAGATTTCGACATTTGCGTTTCAGTAGCGCAACAGTAGGGCGAGATGTAACGATGGGCTTGGCTGCGCTGCAAGTAATCAAGCGCTTGAAATAGTGTTAGTTATTGCGTTTCGGCAATGAAACGCGCTTATAAAATGTAACTGCCGATGTTTCTAGTTCTACTGTAGACAATATGGTTCGAGGTATGTTAGTTCTCACTTATAATCGCATTGAATAAGAGCCCATTAGAACTATATTCGTTGTAAATTAAACAAATAGCATTCTTTTATTGGTTACGTACTTATTACATTTTTATTGAAATAGCAAATCAAATTTTTGATCAATAATCACTTAATAAAAAATCCATAATACTAATGCGCAAAGCAAGTATTTCTATAAGTAAGTGCGTAAAACTCAACGTAAGATGCATCTTTAGCGTGCGTAAAGTGATTACTTTACGCACTAGTGAATAATTGGCTCGCTTCGCTTGGGCGACAAATTACACCCGTGACAGAATCGCCTGCTTTACGCACTAGTATCGAAATATATTATTATATTTGATATGATTCAGTAACTGTTAAAAATATTTTTTGAAGTGAGTAGGTATATGTTTTTTTACAAAGCAAATTTCCCGATTACTGAGTCCATTTAGAACCAGCTTTCTTCACTTAGTGGAATTACACTAACTTCTCTTTACTTTATAATGCTTCTAAATATATTTTATTTAATTTCCTTTATTAAAATTAAGTGGAATCAATTAATTAAAAGGTAAAGCCGCCAGCATTCTACACATTATCGTAATTCCTATAGTATAGTAATCGGTCAGAGCATACTAGTAGGGACACCTACCCTAGTTCGTAAATATAGCTTCTCAACGTTACGAATCTAATCTTAATTATTTAAACCGGTGCAACTTACAGATTCCTTAAGGTATTAAGAAATTTGACTAGGTAAAATAATTTTAAAAACATTCAATTATAAGATTTGAATAGCAAAATTAATAATTATTATAATGATTCTAAAGCGTACACAGGAATAAAAACTTCATCCATTATTTTCGAGTACTTAAAATGAATAACAAAGTTTTCCTCAACGTTGCGCGTTTCTAATTATTATAGAATAATCTTTTTTCATTGTAGAAATCAAAAGCATTGTCACGACAAAGTAAGAAAAAATACAGTAATTCCAAACGCTTTCTTTTTCATGCCTCCTCAATTGTAAACTCTATATACAATGAACTCTCGAGTGTACCATATTTTCATTCCTAAAATAAGTATTTAAAATAACGCATAGTTGCGCCAATGTTATCTAGCAAGTGAATCTGACTTGAAACAAAACGAAAACGCATTGTGTAAAATGACTTTCGGTTTATGTTGTTAGCATTTCCCAGTCATTTTGTGCGAGTCACAATAATTTGCCCAGTGCACGCGGTTTTGTATCCTCCGCAACACGTGCGCACGTCTCGCTGCATGTCTCATTGGCGCACGAGGCCACGAGAGAGTGTGGCATCATTCGCTCACTTTATATAGAATTCCACTTTGGTCGTTACTCCTCGTTGGCCCTCCTTCTGCGCGCCTTCCCTGTAAGCCTTATTTATAAGACTTTATTTGCGACATTTCGCAATCCCGTGGCTGTGGTATGCGCCCACGGACCTCGCGCTATTTTTTGCTCCTTATCTTTTCGCTTCTCTTTACAAATATAATATCAGATCGAAGCCACCCACACGTCTACTCACCTTGAAAAACGGGAATCTTCTTATCCGCTTTTGGCAAATCTCGAATAGGTGAAACGGATTCGTAACTCCAATAAATCGCTTTTTAAACCAAGATTGCTTCCATCTTAGTCCCACCTTTTGAAAACTATGATTATTATTTTAACTATTATTTTTTTTAAGTTCGTATAATGATTTTCGTATAACCTAAAAATATGATTATTCGCAGAATGTTATTACTTTCTTTATATATCTGAAAGGTTTAAAGTACCTAACTGTTTATTGACCACACACTATAACAATGAGTCTTTTCGTTTCGTCATAGAGGAAATTTTAGAACGATACTTTTTTTTTTCACATGTTAATGAAAATGTTATAGGAACAAGTTTCAAGTGTTTGTACATAAAAATAAGAAAACAACTTTTTCCTATATGTCTGTACCTGAAATATATATTTCTGGAAGGTCTGGGCCAATTTTCATCCTTCAATGCATATTTTCTTTGTCATATTCTCTTCTGTTAAATTTTTTTAAATTAGAAAGATGCATTATATGGTCTTTAAATTATCTATATTGCATATTTATGACAATGTTGTGTTCTGGTATGTATTGCATTTCTCGAAAAATAATTATTGGAACCTAATGAAAATTTTTTCAGCAATAAGGATTCATATGACTATAAATCAATGAAATTGAAATTTTATTTTCCACGCATCGTATTTTAATTTCGACAATAGCAGATGTAAAAATTAATAAATCTTATAATTAAAATTTAGATATGAGTAGCATTTTTTAATCTCATGAGCCCTATAAAGAACCAATAATGTTTTATTAATAAAGCAAGATGCTGAAATAAAGCCACCTATTTGCCTTCAAAAGCATTAACATAAAAAAAATAATATCATATTATATTATTAATGGAATAACTCAATAAGCCAAAAATCCAATAACCCAATAATGTATTCGTAGAATAAATAAAAAAACGGTAAAACGGCCCGACAGGCATTGCAATCAATTATACACGAATTTATAAGTATTTTATGTTTAAGAAAGTATCAAAAGCTTGAACGAAAATATATACCTACCTTAATTTTTTGCTCTCATTCCACACTCTCCCCAAAGTCCTACTGATATAAATATTCATTCTGTTTGCTATTCGCGCCAGCAATTATATATTTCAACAGCAACTTTTATTAATGAATGAAATCGGCATTGGATCACATTGTGCACAAATTGATGACTCAACTAAATTTACTCTGGCTAACGAGGCAGCTAGATAGTAGTGATTTATTCTAGATCTGTTTATTTAAACTATATAATTGCGAGGTCGATTACATTTATAGAACCAAGGTTTTGACGTATTTTTCATAGTATAATTCTATATATCATAATATAATATAATATATAATTCTATATATTACTATATAAAAAGATAGTATAATTATATTATATTATCATCGTAAAAAACTTGATCCAAGTTTTTTGCGATGCTGAATCGATCTAGCTGGGTCCCGCCGCCTCTTTTCGGAAAAAAGTTGGGGTTAGGTTGAGTTGACCCCCCAACGAGTTGTCCTAGGAGAGTGAGAGTGCGTTCGAAAGATCTCGACGAGTACTTTTCATCAACCCCTCTTCCCCCGCCCCGATGGAACATACCTAAAATTGTCCAATGCAACGGGACCTAGCGCAATCGATTCGTGTGCGAAAACTAGGAAACTGAACTTTTGGTCGTTTCTTCGGGAAAATTTGAAAATACTATAACACGTCCCCCTGATGATCTAGACCCCTACCCGGTTGCATTCGAAGCAGAAAAATTTTCTCCTTCGACCCTCCTCCACCCCCTCTCTCCAATCCACTGGAACATATCGAAAAATGACGATACTTAACGGGACCTAGCGCAATCGATTCTCCTTCAAAAACTGAGAAAGTCAACTAGTGGCCATTTTTGAAGAATTTTTCTAAGTTTTTTAGTTAAAATACAAATACGGCTCAATCGATAGAGAATTTTAAGGTTTATTAATTGAGATCAACTTGTTTCTTTATTTGCTAATAACTCTAAACATAAGCTTCGTAGCGTCCAACATTGTTAGACAAAAATGATCAGCGAGAAAATTCCTTTGGATACATCGTTAATGTGATTATTTATTTAGTAACGAGTAACTAAAGAAATAATCACTACATACTCACCGATACACCCATATTCTGTGCTGTTCTTAGGAGCAACTTCCAAAATATAAAAATTGCATTATTTCGGTATCCTTACCACCTGCCCATCCTTACTAAGGGCAACTCGAAGGGGAATGATTCGCTCCTTCGATTCTCCTCGCACCCGTCCCTCTGCTGCCACCGGAACGTACCTAAAAACATAAAAATTGCTTTATTTGGGTTATTGGTAAATGGAATGGTAACTAGGTAGAGAAAAGGCATACTGGTTTTAATAACAGATTCAATAATGGCAAAGGCCATCCAAGAAGATTGAAACAGCGCATGACATTATTGGATGAGAAAATTATTCCTCCACAAAATTAGGAATAATGTTCTTACTCTAGCATTAATATTAAGCCTTACGCGTAAAGAACAAACAAAAATTATATCATAATAAAGCAGAACCTTATTTTTGCAATACTTGCAAGGTTAAAAATTCAGTAGAACATCTACTACTGAAATGTAAAATATACGATCTAGAAAGGAAAAAGCTCAACCTAGACAGAGTTATATAGCTAGGTAGACTCACCAAAAGAAACAAAATAAGTACTGAAATTTATAACAAAGGCAAGTATATCAGATTCTCTTTAAACACAAATATTTAATTATGAATATATGTAATCATGACAGTGTATGTAAGATAAAAACTAAAATGTTATTATATAAATATATGTTTACACTAAAATACTGTAAAAGTAGTTACTTTTCCATTTCATATTATACTATCACGAATGACCTTGTATAAATTTTCATTTAGACTCAATTTTTACTTTCTTTCAGGTTTGAATACAGCTTAAAATCTCCAAGAGAAGTTATAGACATTGTTTTACGCCTTCTCGGGACTGAGAATATAGTCTTCTCATAAAATCTGTTAGAATTATCTCATAGATTTGATCGATAGATTCGATCGATAAAGTCTTGAATTTATTAAAATATTGTAAGTCACTAAAAGCCTACTTGTTGATGCAAAAAAAAAAAATAATTAAGTGAAAAAATAAATTTTTTGAACATGATATTGTCTAACAATTATGGCATTTAAAGTTATATTTTTAAATTTATTTAATCCGGTATTAACATATTTTTTCACAAAATGTAAAGGGTAAAAATTATCGAACAATGCAGAATAGACGTGCTTGATATTTAAAAATATATCATCTATGTCCATCGTTTTTTTTTAATTTAATTAATACTATAGAATCACATAGGTATGACATGAGTCAGCAGATCGCGAGTTCAACTGTGAGTGTCATCGCTATGTAAATTTATGATGCCATTTAGTGAATTGTAAACTTTAACGGAAAGGCAGTTTGGTTTGTTTTACGACGCTTTGTACTTTGTAAAATCTCTAGTTGAGATGCACTTTTCTTCAATACGAATAGTAATTACCAGTTTTTTCCCTGAATTTCATTTTCATAATTCATATTTTCTTGTCAATACTTTTGATATCGTGAATCACAATACATGTAGAATCATATAAATGTGCCGATATAAGTTTAATTATAATTTTTGAAGATCGTATTGTAAAAATACGGTACATTCATATGATTAAAAACCAATTTTTAGATTTCTACTATACATCATCTAGTGTATTATTGTAAAAATTTTTAGTTTTGATATTCATAACGATTCCGTTATTATTTGAATTTCTAGCCTGATGAGAACGGCATAAATATTGCTAAGCCGTCGAAACGTCGCAACAAATTTACTTTTAATAAATATTTTGCTGAAAGATTATTGAGTTCTTTGACGATCATTCAAACCCTTAACAAATTTACATAATACAGTTTCAAGTGTTAAATATAAAATATCGCCCGTGCACTAAAAGATGTATTTCACTGAAGAAGGTCTTATTGATCAGATGAATCAATATTTGCTTATATTTTAATTTTTTAAAACATTAACGACGTTTCGGAAGCGTCTCAAGCTAGACTTCCTTTATCAAACTTATGATTTCACAGGCCCACAAACAAAAAAAAAGTACCCGGAACTGGAGTTGAGTCTACTTTATTCCTACATATTTTAGCCTTCTAAACATGAATTTGAAATAAAAATAGGGGTCGCCCTGCGTATATTCGAGATAATTCCAAAAAATCGAATTTCAAGATATCTTAAATTACGAAGTTAAAAATTTTTTTCATTATTTCAGCATATAGTATTATAAAGTACTTAATGCATCCTTCATAATCTATTTTGAATCACCTCCATACGATTTTCTGTCTTCGAGATACACCGATTTGAAGTTATAAAATGTATTTCAAGAGCAAATGAATTGAACAAGCAAGTATGGTTTTGAATGCTCGTGAACTTTCAATTGGCATATCTCGGAGACGAAAGATCGTATGCAGGTGATTAAAAGTGAATTTTAACGGATGCGTTGAGTATTTCATAACATCATTTGCTAAAATCATGAAAAAAATTTTTAATTTCATAATTTAAGATATCTCGAAATTCGGTTTTTTGAGTTATCTCGAAAATACACACGGCGACCATTATTTTTTATTTCAAATTCGTGTTTAAAAGGCCAAGATACGTAGGAACAAGGTGGACCCAATTCCAGTTCCGGATACCCTTTTTTTTGATTGTGGGCCTGTATTATAAAGTTCATAATTTGTCAGTGAACAGAAGCAGTACTAAAATAATACATACTTTTATTATCGCCATACATAAAGCATGAGAATATGAAATTTATAAGAATATAAGAACGTTCACTCTCTGACATAGTTAAAGCTATTAAATCAGCGAGGTCTTTAGGTCAATTCAGAATACTTTAGTTTAATTTTTTATTTAATAGATAGCTAGTATAATATAAAAGAATGGATTAAATAAAAACATTTTATTATAGTATTTTTTTTTATATACCGACGAATTATATATTAAATGATTTTATTTCGAAATACTAAGCTTGATAAAAAGAGTATCGTGAATGACGCTCTTGAATCGTCGCTAATGCTTTAATAAATTAAAGAATCAACAAATAATTATTCGTTTCATCAGTAAAGTATTAATAAATCAATTAAGGAGGTTCATTAGGTTTAGAATTAACGAACGGATTTTGATGAAATAAGAAATACAAGTTTATTATTGTATATTAAATAACGTGTTAAATTTTTAAGTTATTTAATATCCTTACTAATGAGATATTATTAAAATAAATTTTTGCAATTTAACATTCAGTTTTATGTAGAGTTCTAGATTATTCTAGACTTTTAACTTGAACTGTATAGTTATTAACGAATGATTTATATTTTGAGACCTTGTACAACTCGCTAGCTCAACTATAAAACATATAATTTATATGTTTTTTGTGTAAAATAGCTATGCTTCAACAGAATAACCTCCATTATTTAAGATAGCGGCAACTTCGCATTTTTTGACACAGCGTTGTTTGAAATTAATACATACAATATTTACTTTAAGGGGGGTATACACCTATAAATTTTTTGATGTTCATTCACCTAAAAGAAAAAAAATTATAATAATTAGTAAAATTTTCACATAATATTCTAAAAGTATATTGGATTCCTGATAAAATGAGCTCTAGTAGAAGTCTCTATGTCCATTTTATCTTATGTTGTGTCAGTTTCAAAAATTTGGCTTTGGCGTAACCTACAGGTCCAACCGATTGATCAATTTTGATGTAATTGGTCTTAAATTGTTTGTAATTGATGTCATTATGGTGTGTAGAGTTGTATAAATTAAAATTTTTTGATTAAATAATAAAATGAGTTCAAAAACTGCATAAATTCATAAAATTTCTTCAATCGTGAGGCTCTGCTTATCATCCTCTTTGTGTGGTCTACAAACTTCGACCAAGAACAACAAATTTCTTTGGTTCATTTTCTGTTCAGTTATTGGTTTTTCTCAGATCCCTCATTTTTTACTACATTATTATAAGCAATATACTGCTTCCATAAGAGCTTAATATTTGGTACATCGTATCTTCAAAAATTGTTCAGTAAAAAATATTGAGAAAATGCGGGGTAACTTCTGATTCTCTAAAATACAATATCCTGCAATTTTATGCTATTCTCTCATTTTTTATGTAACCCTCGAACCGGCTTCACACTCTACGAACAATAAATGAGGCTGAATTTGTTATATTCTCTATACAGTTGAATCAGAGACTATTCACTACTAGCAGTGGCAAGTATACTACTGAGTACAATCAAAATGTTCTAAGATAATAATTTTTCGCTTTTTTGAAAGGATGGAATAACTTGCTTACGTATTAAAAAAGTACATATCACGTGTAGGTAGGATTTGTATCGATTTCCATGAAGTAATAATACATAAAAGAAGTTTTATTGAAAAGTATTTTAATTTATGAAACCAAAATGGAGTTTAATCTTTAAGAAGTAATGTACCTGTTAATTCATAAAGCTCTTATTCTTTGTTCAAAGAAATACACGTTTTTAAAAAGAAACTTCTACCAAGTGGTAAACAAGTAATGTCTCGAGCCTTAATTTGTTTAATCGATGATTTTGAAGTAATTATAACTACCAACAAGTTAATGATATTTTGTACTTTAAGAAAAAAGAATACCTAGATTATCAAATTAATATTAATTACTGATATTTAGAATAAACAAAAGCAGTGAATAAAGGTATAGTTTTTAGTTTCTGAAAAAGCAGAACAAACTAGGTTGTAAATAATACGGCACAAAAAGAAATGCAAAAACCATAAGAAAGCATACTACTCATACAAAGCAAACCCACACACTTCTCATGAAAGTTCATGCCTCGCGTATTCAGTTCGTCATATAGGCAATTCCTGAATTGGCGAAATATTAACGTATACATCGGGGCAATGCACAAATTCAACGGCTGACATCCCTGCCACGCAGCATCTCGGTAGTCGTGGGATCACGTAATACGACCGCCAAGGAATTTCGTCAGAATAATTTGATTCGCCTCCCCCCCCATATAAAGATGCGCCGCGCGGCGACGTTTGCGGCTAAGTTTCCTTCCCTCGGCCTCTTGATTATGCATTTTCCGTCGTCGCGTGTAGTGTCTCTCCGCAGCAGCATCAGAGCCTATACGTGCAGGGAGAGAGAGCAACAGCAGCAGCCTTTCTTGCTTGGCCGCATAAGCGGCGAGCTTGCGCGTTCGTAATAGCTTGTGCCGTTCGCCTCCTCTCCACTTGGCGCGTTTCCGTCTTTGCATTCGTCGTGGGCTGAACTCCCTCTGTACCCTATACTCTACTCTTTCTACCTTACGCGTGCGCTATTTGCATGCTATATATATATATAGGAGCACTGAGACGTTGGCGCTTTGAGCGCGCGTATTCTTCTTCGCTTGGGAGTGCGACCCTTTTTATCCGTCCTGAATTACGCTGTTACGGGATAATCTGTGGTATAAAGCCCCTTAGGCGACAAGGAAATGGGCTTAAAATGTAAGGCTGAATTTGCTTGTCCTGACATTTAGGCGACGAGACAATGTTTTAAAACGAAAATAAAATTTTATATCTTCTCTGTACTATGCGTTCACACTTGTTAGCCGTGGGCTTTCCTTGAAAATTTATTGGTTTTAGACTATTTGTATAGTGTTATATAATTAAATATAATCATCTGTGTAATCATCGAATCACTTACCAAATTTTTGTGTGTCATGTAATCATTACAAAAATCAATATTAGTACCTGTCGTCAAAATTCTTCTTTATGAAAAGAATTGTATGCCAAAAGACTCCAAAAATTTAAAGAAATAATATATTTAGTACACATTTTTAAAACTTATAGACTTGTTCACATATCATTACTTTCTTTGATAGTTAAACAAACTAAAAAAATCTGTACTTACTATATCTCTAGAAGTATAGGGGAAAAGTGAAAAAAAGGAATAAAAGCTAAGAAGAAAACGTTCTTTTGATATTTAGCTTTTTCTGAAACTCAGATTAATTATATCCAAGGTTATTAACTCTACGCTTCCTTCTGTTTTTTTATCCATTATCAACCGTCAGTCGCTCTATAGTAGCACCTTCAAAAGACTGTAACTACATTCTGTGCGACTTATTGAATTTTATTCAATCGGCGCTTTTGAAAGGTGTGAATGGCGAAAAAGCGACTGAATAGTGGATGAAAGAAGGTATCAATTACAGGAGCAGCAGTTTATCGAACGCAATGCATCTGTATATTCGTTGTCCGTATCCCACGTACACTCGTTGCTCTTTTCGTGTACGCGACACGTTTCAAGAGGCTCGCGATTTTGGAGTTTTCGAATCGAAAAACTTCAAATCGCTGCGTTGCTTGGTATAAGAATGAAGCTTACAAGTGAACATAGAATGTTTTCGATTAATTAAGATGCTTATATTCTTTTTTTAGAAGTTAATGTAATTATTAACATTTTAATTTAAAGTTAAATCGAAATAAAACAATAAGAGGAAACTACCTATACATAAAAGTCTTGCTATTATGCACATGGTCCATTCCATATGTCATTCCTCTAGGGTGTCCGTTATTTACTAAGTTTTTTTAATATGGGATTGTCAGTTTGATATCGATAGTTTGGCACAAAAAACAAGTTTTCTACTCTGTAGAGCTCTGTATATTAGAATTTCACGTGCCCCCGCACATCTACTTTTTCCCATTATTATAAATAAATTGACGAACAAGAAATTTCTGTTAGAAGTACGAAACGTTTTTTGACCTTCTTCTAACATTTAGACGACGTTCTGTTAAATAACATGGGAAAAAGTAGGTGCGCGGCGGCACATAAAATTCTAATATACAGAGCTCTCCAGAGTAGAAAACTTGTTTTTTATGCCAAATTATCGATATCAAACTGACAATCCCACATTAAAAAAATTTGGTAAATAACGGACACCCTAGAGCTTATACATAACGCACATGAGCTTTAAACGTTTCGAAATAGCCATTGTTTTTACGAGGTCGTATCTCCCGAACGGAGCAAGATGGTATATTGCCACTTGACTAAAAATAGCTTATTTTGCCTTGAAAAACATATTCAAATTTGGTGAAAATCGAAGGTGGGGTTTTAGAGAAAATCGATTTTGAAAAAAAACGACTGTTTTCTGTTTTTCTCATTTATCTCGGAAAGTCTTCAAATAAATTGAATTTTAAATAAACCAGGTGAAAGTTGATAAAATTATGCATATTTTGAAGAAAAAAAAACGTTAAGATAGGGTGATCAAGGCCAAAATTGCGGCCACTTAAAAAAAAGGTGCATTTTCATTTTCGGAATAATGCTGTCACGATGTAAGTTTTGATATGGTGCCACAGCACTCCAAAATTTTTTTTCGGAACACAGTTCTTATGAAATTCACAGTAGACTAACATACCAAAGTTTGAAAAAAATCGAAGAGGTCGATTTTTTTGGTCGTTGAATCCATATGGAATGGGCCATACAGATATAATACGTTATACCATTCATTGACTTTATACAGGTATACTAAATCTTAACACTTCGACGTATGTAAGCGTTTTATAGTCTAAAAGCCTGAAGATGGAGATATGTTTAGTTCATTTTTTTTAGATCGAAATATATTCATAGTCCTTAGAAAGGTCGTTAGATATTTTTGCAAAATAAGTACCAAATTTACATAAATTAAGATATTAACATAAATCAAGATTTCTGGCAGTAAACTAAAAAATGGACATATTCTATGAGACAAAATGATATAGATTAAATGTATACTTATATCCTTTTATATTATCTTCATCACTACTAGTTTTGTACTTAAAATATATAGGAAAACTACTGAACGAGAAATTTATATAAAAAAAATTAAAATTAAAATTAAATTAAAAATTAAATTTTAAATTTTTTAAACAGAAATACATAATTTCTTATCTATATTTCTGCTGTAAATTGAAGTTATTATTCCATTATTGCATAACTGCTCTCTTATCACTTGCAAGGCTCGAGCAAACTCATAATAATTCTTTCAACCAGTCGTTTATTTTAGTTTTAGATTTCAGAATAATTAAAACGCATACTTAATTAGGTATTCATGCACTTTTCCGCGCGTAATGTTCTGAGAATATATTAATTGGGCTATCTTCATCGTGGGAATGGACAGCTTGATTTATTATGTTCAGCTTATTGGAAATACGATGGGAGTCCCGGGGCGGTGGAGTCGACGCATCCGCACGCACGTACTTAATAAGCATGCAAACGTTAACACGTGCCTGCTCCTATAGCGAATGAAGCTCGAATAGCATAAGAATGGCTGGATCTGACAACGAATTTTTCACCACTATTAATAATGTTCGCTTGGCAATTTAGAATGATTCTAATTGACTGTGAATAAAATACAAACAACATTTAGTTATTTAAGTTGAATTCAAAATGGCACAAAAGTAATATTATAATTTGTATTTGTGCTGAATATATTAATATACAATTATCAGACGAACTTAAAAAAATATAATAATATAAGTAAATATTATATGTTCAAGTATGTTATTACCGCCTATGTGTAAATTGACCTGGCAAACGTCAAATAGCACTAGCATATTTTCGTACCGAACGTATACTACTCATTTTTCATCATTCCCCAGTTGGAAATCGTGTATCTTCGTCGCCGATATCGCTATGAAATCGCAAACTTTCGGTCAAGGTATGATGAAAATGCGTGTTTAGATTTTTGGTTAAAATTAGTAATTTATGTTCATATAGAAAAAATTGATTATTAATACATGTGCTAAAATTACATATAACTAACAATCTTTTTTTTCTAATTTACAAAACAAAAAGTAATCGATTTATAAAATTGAAATTTTATACTGAGAAAAAAGATTCCTTGTGTCAAATGATGTTCTAGGAATTTGACAAAGTGAATGTGGATTTGTGGCATGCGTCATACTATATATTGAAGACTATTATTAAATATATATGTATTAATAATAGTCTTTAATATAATATTATTAAATATATATTCGTTAGCTGTTAATGATTATGATGTTTGAGTCAAGAAACTTACTTATTAAATATCGAGACGAAGTGTTCATTTATGGTGAGAAATTCTTTTCCTCTATATACCTATATAGATTATAAGATTATAGACTCGAATATAAACTATTCGACTATATTAAACGGTAAAGGGGGTAGGCAAAGTTTTCTTTATCTACAAAACTTCCTCTGGGAGGCAATACAAGTGGGAAAAAAGGAGTGAAGAAAAATACATCTGCCGATGGTGGCAGAGGAAATTAGATAAAAGAGCAAGGAATGATCAAGTAAATGCAGACGAATAAGAAATAATGAAAAACGGAATGAAAGAAGCGCGAGAGAGGAAAAGCCCGAGGAGGAATGAGGGCGAGAGCGAGATTTGTAAGGTACGAGGTTTCGCGATCGAAGGGCTAACCGTTCGGAACGAATGAATTTTTCAAGCTCGGCACCAGAATAGTAACGGGCGCTTTGTACTTTTACGTGTCGACGCAGCACTGGCGCATCCAGCGTAACTCTTTTCCTCTCTTCCTCTCTCTCTCTCTCTCTCTCTCTCTCTCTCTCTCTCTTACGCTCTTGCTCTCTTTGGGCTTTCGAAATCGTACATTGCACCTTTTTTCGCACGAGGCAGGCGACGGACGCGAAAAGAATGAATGGCAGGGTAAACGATAGGTGAGTGGAGGCTTTCGCCTCGGCGCCGCCGACGCCGCCGTTAGGGGAGCGAAAAAACGTTAGGGGAATAGTCGAGTCATATCATCGATTCTTTCCCATCGTCTCTCCGCGAGAAGTCGAACATACGAGGTGACGAACTGAGGCGATGAAAATGGGACTGCGGAGATATTAAAGAGGATCGTATATAGAGAACGGGCCGAGAAAAGTTGTGAGCGATGCAAATGATAATTCTTGCGAATGGGACTGAGGCGATAGAGAAATAACTGAGATAGAAAGCCGAGTTATTCACTCTGCTCTTCTTCTACATAGATATTATGATGCATTTATAAACATACTATGTGTGCAGAAGTATTCGTTTTTACTAAATATTCTTTTCCATTTTAAAAGAATAGATTAAGAAGATTATGAATCTATATTATTAAT
The DNA here is from genome assembly GCA_900490015.1 of Megastigmus stigmatizans. NCBI lineage: Eukaryota > Metazoa > Arthropoda > Insecta > Hymenoptera > Megastigmidae > Megastigmus > Megastigmus stigmatizans. Next base: position 16,011 of record UELV01156662.1, read on the forward strand.
TTGTTTTTAATATTACATTATTCAATTGATCTGATAGTAAGGCGTGTTTGTCTTTACTGCAAAGGAATTATTGTAAGTTTGGTATTAAATACCTTTTTTACACCATGTGAAATCCTATTGATTTTGCGCAATCTTTTAATGGAGCAGAGATTTCTAAATAATCAATACAGGCACAAAAATTGGGAGGATGCCCACGAATATAGGTCTAATTGTGCCGCTCACGGGGAACCTTAGTTAACTGTATGATTATATAGATTACAAAATAAAAAAACATTTTTGGAAAAGAATTAGCTGTCTAGACCAAAGGGAAACTGAGATATGCCTTGTTAGAGTTTGAAAATTAACATGGGTAGTATAGCTATATACATATAAGATTAGTAGAAGAGTTCCGAGTATATCTATAGATATACTACCCATGTTAATTTTCAAACTTTAGCACGGCATATCTCAGTTCCCCTATAATATATATAATCATACATTAAACTAAGGTTCCCCATAAGGGGCACAATAACCTATATCCGTGGGCATCCTCTTTTCTTTCAGATATATGTATGTTAAATATTAATTTTTAGTAACATTAAACAAAGTTTAAAAGTAATTGTTAATAATTTTTGTTAAAATAAAAGTGAAAGTGAAATGATGTATTCGGAAATGGTGTAACGCCGTGAAGTTATAAAACCATGTTTATGAAAGGATTTTGTAGTAGCTATTTTCAGTATACCATATGTACTGGATCTACATTTTCATTTAAAAAATATAAATATAAGACATTATTTAATTATTTTCTGTCTGTTTAAAATTTTTATAGAGTTCAAAACACACTATTTATATATTAATTTCTTATCAATAATTAAGAATACTTTTGCTAGTGAATGTTTTTGTTAGAGAAAATATAAAACTTTTATCGATGAACTAAAATAGCTCTTTTAGAACCAATCACAAAATTTCTCTATTGTCACAGAAAAATTTAAAATTAACTTTCGTAAATAGGTAAACATTTATTTGTTAAATTAAATTATATTAACTTAAAATAAGTCTGTATTAATTTTATAAATTAGTCCAGAGCTCGTTACTAAAATGATAACATGAATCTACCATTATTAGTCACACTTATTTAATGAGATTTCAAAGGTATCTCGAGAAAAAATATAGAAGGGATACACGTAGGAAGTTACGCTGAAGAAAAATTATAAAACATTCAAATGCAATTACATGAAGATCAAGAGTTGAAAAAGACAATGCAAGAGTAGAATGGTCTTTAAGTAGAAAAATAAACTCATATACCTCTTAGGAACACTCGGGAAATTTTCAACTTTTTACGAAATAGAAGAAAACCATCCGCAAGCTACTTCAGCATGTATTGAGAACCGGGAAAAGAAATACATATCACTACCGAAAGAAGAACAAAGGGTGGATAAAAATTTTCAAACGGGCTTAGTCGTAATTGCTACATTGCATTATTTTATAAAACAACTTTGAAGACCTTATTTTGAGTCGATGCTCTTTTGAATGTTTACCAAGAATTTTTAATTGGATTTTATAATTGAACTGGATAAGCCATATTTTCAAAATTTCAATATAAAAAGCCTTTTGCAAATCCTTTAATCTCCTTCGAAAAAAACGTCATACCTTCGCTATAAAATCGTCTATAGTATTAAATTATATAGTGTTTTATTTTGTTCACAGGCATGCATTTAAATCATTAAATAAACACACAACTTTCTTTTCACTGGTATTAGGGATGTAGGTAGTCGGGATTAACGCAGCTTGCGTTACTCGCATGATGGGCCGTTAAATTTAATACGTTATTACGATTGATTTATGGCGGATCGCGACGAAATTTTTACTGTGTAATTTTATATTGCAAATTTGGAGATGGCCTATAGCGGTCTAAAAAAATCATTTGAGCTTAGCCACATCTTCAAATCCGAATAACAAATTTCACAATTTCAAAATAATCTCTCAAATGAAATTCGGTAAAACGAAACATTATAATTAAAGTCTTTAATTATTTTCGGCTATTCTGAATAAAAATATAGAATTTAGTAGCATTTGCCATTTTATGCGAAAAAGTAGATTTGAAGAATTTTTTTATCGCTTTAATAGTAGCTTGCTATGAAAAATTTTTCTACAAAGGAATTTATCATTTTAAAGTTCTACCACTTCAATTTGCTTATTTATTCTTGTCTATTTTATTTGCATTTTTTAAAAGTTCTAATATGTGACATATAAAAATGTAGCTCAGAACTTTCCATGTCATAAATTGAGCAGCCGCATAAATTTGATAAAGTTTCAGAGTGCTAAATATTTTTGATGAATAAACTCACGTAAAAAATGTAATGCATGCTCGTGTGCGGACATATGCACATTAAAACAAAAATTTTCTAAAAATGCTATTTTAACTTTGAAATTTGAAAGTCGTCTTCTCGATTTTATTCTAGCTACTTAATATTTCATCATAGCGAGATTTATTAACAAATACAGAATTTATACATCCATAAAAACCATTTTTATATGTTAATTTGTTGATAAAGGACTTTTTAACAGTTTAGTTAATCAACTAACTTTCTAATTTCAGGTTACAAGGTAAACTGAGCAAATGGCAATTTCCGAAACACGTTCAAAGCAGAGATTTAAGTATACAGCGACAGAGTGAGCGCACTGAAATCCTGATGTGCACCTGTGATGCTGAAACAAAATCAACTGTATAAACTGCAGAGTTAATAGATAGAAATTTGCTGGAAATGACTAATTCGTATGTGCTTAAGTGGACCATAATAATTGCTTTAAAAAAGGTAAACCCTGATAAAGGTAAATCTTCATGACGAGGTATTAAGAAACACATAAGACATTAAATTTTAAACTCCTAGTTTTACAAGTATTGAATGATAGTAAGATTAAGCAAAGATTTAAATAAGATTTATGTTATTTAAATAAAATTAATGCTACGATTGCAGTTTTAAGAGAAACTATTTTAATTTATTTTCAGATTTTTTATCTAATGTTTTCTCTCATTCTACTTAATTTTTATCATTGCATTTAACTTTACATCATAAACATATTTTTGTAATCCTATAATACGCAGAATTTCATTCCTACTATTTAATGTAGTTATTTCACTACTTCCTAAACTAAAAAGTGTATGAAGGAAAAAAATTATAACTAAACTTTTTTCATGGTTGAAGCTGATATGGGAGGAAAAAATAAATATCAGAAACATTATTTTCCGAAGCCATAGAAATCACATAGAACAATCAAATTGCAATTAGACGTAGCCTTTCTTAACTCAAAGCTGACACTTTTCACGTTAAAACGGCCATTCGCCTTCTTGGTTGCTTCAACTTGGAAGAATCGATCGGCATTCTTTGAGTGCCGCTGAGTTTAATTCTTCGTTTTGTCTCACTTTTTCTCTTTTTCTTCTGTTTCTCGCCACCACCTGCACGTGAATTGCCATTTTTATTGATATCTAGTTGCTTTATAGTTTAAGGCATTGTACAATTAATGTTTCTAATGGACACTTATATGATGAGCTATTCTTGTTTATAATTTTTACAATATTAAATACGTATTGTTTACTCGATATAAGGAAGACTGTAGCTGTAATTGTAATTAAGTATTGCTTCTATTGTATTGATATTACAGATAAAAGTGAATTTGTACATTGTAATAGTTTAGATTGCTTAAAAATTAATTATTAATTCTCTCGATTATCTTTCGAGTATAATTTTGATTTCTGTTCCAACCATGTTTGTAAATCGTAAAAGAGTTGTACTAGCTTTTAGAGTACTTATTAGACTAAAAAAAGAGTTAAGCTCCAGAAGCTTTAGTGTAGTGTAAATTGAATTTTCTTTATGGAACAGAATAATTCTTCACATTTAAAAATAACAGAGTTATCATTGTCAATTATTATAGGTAAGCTCATGTTAAAATATTAAAATATACTGTGACTCATCCATGCTCCAAAGTTTATTATAAAAGAAAGTTTCATTTCAAAACAATATATACCCCAATTTTTCAATTTTTTAAATCTACAAAAAAAAAAACAGAAATGTCCACGAATATAGGTCATTCGGCCTAGGAAACTTTATTAATCTATGTGATTATATAGATTGCAATATAAAAAATACTATCCGAAAAAATGAGCTTTCTAGATGATTGAGAAAGTATACCTACATACAAGTAGTATAGTTCCGGGTATAGTCAGGCGTCATGTTTTGGCGCCCAGATTACCAATATGTTTGGTCTTAGGAAATTCCATCGAAAGACATTTCACCGAATAAATTAAAACAAATCAGATTATAAAAATTACAAAAGTTACAAAAGAAATAATCACTATATTTTTCGAAGAAGCATCCCGATACAATACGATTACAGTCAATTTTTAAAAAGGGACATTTCAGTTTTCTTGTAGTCTGCACAGTTTATTCATTTTAGATAATCTTACTAGTTTATGTGTGATCTACATATATATGTGTATATATATATTAGGTGCACAACTTTGCTTCCGCCGATTTTTTCGAAAATTTGAGGCTTTATTCTGAAAAAGTGATTAGCTGTTTATGATTCAAAGTACTGTCCGTCACTAGCCACTACTTTTTGCCATCTTTCGGGCAATTGTCGGATACCATCTCGAAAAAACGATGCGTCTTTTGAGGCGATCCACAAATCGATCCATTCTTTGACTTCTTCATAAGAATGGAAATGCTGCTCAGCTAGGCCATGTGCCATCGATCGGAACAAATGGTAGTCGGAAGGAGCAATGTCTGGAGAGTACGGCGGGTGGGGTAAGACTTCCCATTTTAGGG
>UELV01156663.1:0-32500 GCA_900490015.1 Megastigmus stigmatizans
ACACGGAATATGCACATCAACCTAAAATATGTTACCTCTCTATAAAAATATTTTTGACAAACTGACAATATATCTGAAAAAGTTTAAAATACACACGATTCCGATTATCAAAAAATCCTTGAAAAAATTTATTTACTTGGAAAAGATCCAACGAGTTAATGGGATAACACCGGAGTTGTATATAAGTTTTCATGTAAAGATTGTCCTGCATCATACGTGGGTGAAACAAAACGGTCATTGTCAGATAGAATTGAAGAACATAAGAAGAGTGAGAATAAAAATACAGTACTGATCAACATAGAATACAATATAACCATGAATTCGATTTTAACAATACCATAATATTAGATAGAGAAGCGGATTATAAAAAAAAAACTAATTTATGAAATGATTTACATTAATTGCAGCAAAAATACCATCAATAAAAAAGAAGACGTTCAGTTTCTTAATAATATTTACAAACCACTTTTAAGTAAATTAAAGTTATAATAAATAGCCGTTTCTTTTTAAATATTCATATTGTCAGCAAATGTACTGCTCTTCTTATTTCATAGACGAAGTTCCAAGATTTGATCAACTCACTATATACCTTTACAAAATCTGATTATCACGACGGTATCGTTTTGTTTTTCGTATTATTCTAGACGTGCCTGTAAGTGTGAGGTGAGACTTATGTCTCTCCTTACACAAGGAGCTAGACGTAATAAGTTTTTTTTTAACGTGTGATAAGTGAAAAAGATTGTGTTTACATGGCAAGGAGAAAAAAAGAAATAATGAAATTTTTTTTTGGTTGTAAGCAATACTGTAATAAAATTTTTATCTTGTGTGTTGAAATATATAACCTGAAGAGGCCAGCGAACCATGCTGATGAAACGTCGCCAAAATAATAATTTTACGCAGTTTTTTATTTAATTTTACCATTCACTGCGTATCCAAAATTGTTCCTCATACGATCGACTGAATATACAACGTAGAGTGAAAAATGGAGGACGAGCAAAATACCTCAACATTGAATAAAACCGGTTTCAAATTGTTAATAGGTGAGCGTGTACAAAATGTAACGCTTACTTTCCTTTTAATATCATTCATAACTATATGAATAATCTTATTGTTACATGGATTTAAGAGTGTTGAATATTTATGAATATGGACTATCTCACCTCTTCGAGACTGATTGTAAATTAAAGTAACTCTTTTAAAAAAATACTATAAACATATAAGCAAATCTTGATCTATTGTTTGCGATTGTTCTCTAAATACACTCTCTAGTATCTGAACAAATAATCATATTCAATAATATGAAACACTTGTTAGATTAATTATGCAATTTTTTTAAAAGCAATATGTAACCGTGTGACATAAGAGATAAATCTATGAAAATTTGTAACAAAGATAATACTTTTGTCTTGAGCAAAATACTGAACAAATAATGAGTAATTTAAAGATTTTGGAGAATCATAAATCATATAAAAGCAGACTACACTGCAACAGATTTATAATTAACTACTGATCGTACAGTAACAATATACGTTAACAATATGAGATCTTTTGTATTCGCCGCCGCCTTCCTGGCTTTTGCGCTACTTGTTACAGCTTCACCTATCGAACAACGTAAGTTATCAAAATAGAGTTCATCTCACTCGAAATTAAAATGATTTTAATTCAATTATATATCGATAAATTAATGAAAATAAACTTTCATTTTAAAAATAGTTTAAATATATTTTATATTGCATAATACTAATTGTTATATTTTTTTTGTATTTTTAATAGAAGATGACGTTCCAGTAGTCTGTAAGTATCATATCTTACATAATTCTTTTTCTAAATCAATGGTCGAAATGTCTAGAAATACATTAATTAAATTTTTTATTGCACAGACGATTACAAGGTTGGAGACAAGTGCCCAGCTAAACATTTCAAGAATGACTGCAACTCCTGCTTCTGTGGTGCTGATGGTTACTCCGCTGCCTGCACTTTACTGGCTTGCCCCCCGCGCAACACTCGCATATCTGAAGAAGTTGTCCGCATTGGTAATTATTATACTCTGCAATTTACAATTATATCCTCGAACTTAAGAAAAAGTTAAAAAATAGAACCTACCAATACTATTTCGAAATAAATAGAGAACCACCAAAAATTCCGGAGCAGATGTAGTAAAATGTGTTTAATGATTTGAATTTTCCAGATGGATACCAACAAGGAATGGAATGCCCAGCTGGCAAATCTTTCTACGATGAGTGTAACGCCTGCTTCTGTGGTCGTGATGGTATCTCCGCCGTCTGCACTCTGGCACTCTGCCCAAAAGGACACCTTCACAAACGTGAAGCCCATGACAACAAGAATGATGTACCAGTAGTCCGTAAGTATAACATTTCTTTTGGTTGATTTCATTTAAGATTACTTGTTGTTTCAATTATTTAAAGTTTTCAATACGTTTTCGAAAATAACAATGATAACCTAACCTAAAATTAAAATGAAATTGAAAGCTATACCGATTTTTCTTATCAGATGGATTCAAACATGGTCAAGAGAAATGCCCAGCCGAGTACTTCTTCGATGACTGTAACGCTTGTACGTGCCTTGCTGATGGAGTTTCCGCTGCATGCACTCTTATGCTTTGCCCAGCCCAGACTCAAACCCGTAAAGCAGAACACCATGAAACTAGAAATGGTCTTCCGGTAGTCTGTAAGTATCTATAAATGCAATTTTTAAAACATCAGTATCCAACTTAATCAGGAATAAATTTAGAACTATGTTATTTATTCATTTTTTACAGATGGATTTAGACACGGTGAGGAGAAATGTCCAGCCAAGGCTTTCTATGATGACTGCAACTCCTGCATGTGCCTTGATGATGGTGTAACCGCTGCATGCACCCTCATGTTTTGCCCTAAGGTTCAGACTCAGACCCGTAAGGCGAAGGCTGCCCTCCCCCACATTGGTAATTATTACTCAATATATTTTTATTACTTATATCAAGAGCAAAGAAGATTTCCAAAATTTCAAACATTGTCTGTAAAAATCTTTCCAAACATTATCTGTAGAAAATATCCTTAAAAATTTATTTTTAAAATAAAATTTAACAAAATGGAAATGTTTCAGATAACTTTCACGAAGTAAAGGAATGCACCCCTGGACAGATGTTCTATGACAACTGCAACACCTGCCATTGCAGTGGTGATGGTGCATCAGCCGCTTGCACTTTGATGGGTTGCCCCGTCAATGCCAAACCCCGCATCGGTAAGTAACTTTGTTAAAATCAATCAAAATCAATAGTTTAAATTAAATATACTCAATAAATTAACAATAAGTACTATTTTCAAATTTTAGACGGATACATTTCTGGAAAGAAATGCCCAGCTGGAAAAACTTTCTACGACAGGTGTAACTCCTGCACCTGTGGAGATGATGGTCTTTCTGCCCTGTGTACCTTGATGGCGTGCCCAGAGTACGAATAAATATACGAGCCACAATATATTTTATATTTTTTATCCTCTATTTTGTGTACCAGAAAAAAGTATTTATTTAAATAAATTTTTACTAAAATCAAAGCTATGTTTATAAATTATATTTTTTAATTTATTACCCATATAAGTACCTTCCATTCACGTTACAAAATCACTTACATTTTTTTTAATTCTATTTATGAAAAAAACTTTTCGTAAAATTTACAAAAATTGAAGAAATGTGAAGAATAAAAAAACCGCTACCAATTCATTGGCATTTAGCTGTCCCAAACATAATTATTTGTTCCAATATATAATGTAATATATAATTTGTAAATAAATTGAGTAATGAAATAAGAATTAATTTATATCACCAACTAATCTCTTCAAGTATATGAAAAATAACTATATGTTTGACTATACCACAACTAAAAAAATTTAAACAAATATTTGTTTATCCGATATTGAATAATTATAATTAAAAATATTATATTTTGAAAGTAAGTGAGAATAGAAACAAAATGAAACGTCATACATCATAATCGATAAAATCATTTTTTAATTAAAAATCTTTAAACAAAAACTGAAACAGAAACACCAATATTTTTAAAACTTACTAACCAAATTTTAGTAAAAAATAGACAGCTTTTAAAGTACTCTAATGTTATTTATATATGAAATTATAAAAAGATTAGAGTAGTTTTTACCCCTGTTTCTCTTTGCAATGCCCACTTCAATGAAACAATCGAAACTACTGACAGAATGATTTAAAACATTTGGAATAATTTGAAAAACCGTTATCGTAAACATATTAATAAATGATAAGTATGTGTTTTAAAAACATGTTTTAACTAATAAAGTATTCATATCATATTGCTTTTACTATTTATTCACGAAAGTGACACATCACTTTTAATCTTCCCGTAGTTTAAGTACTGATGTTAATAACTGCTAATTCGTGAAATTATATTTAGAAATTTAGTGCTATAAATACATAATATGTAGCTCTAGATCATAAGAGTCATCAAGTATTTTAATTTTTCAATATATTTGGCAGATCATTCTGAAGACTGGCGATTTACAAATTGTTTCATTAATTAATACTCCACCTTTATTAATCCTTTCCGGCATTTCGGTTTTAACTGATTGTCAAGGACGCACCGTATGTCCGGGCACTCACTAAAATATGATGGATATTTACTTCGAAGCACAAAAATGTTCATCGTATTTTTATGTGATGTCCAGAATTGATTGCCATAAGCGGTCGGAGTCGGTCAAAAGATTTGCTAATACCTAGGGAAGAATACAATGTTTTTTGAGCGGTGTCCTGCATCTAATAGATACAATTTTTTTCAACATTTGAAAAAGAAGTTAATTTATAATTTTATAGCATACTTAATTGCTTCGATTATGATATCATAGGGTATCTATATTTATCTGAAATTATACATATAAAGTAAATCCCACGGCGTCAGAGGAACTCTACTGCGCTCTACTTTATTTCAGGTTTGAAGATATTGCAAAAATTAACATGTTTACAAAAGTTTACATGTTCACATGTTTACATGGCCATTATCCATTAGATAAATTATCAATAGCCCCCGAATAGAGATTTCCAGTATTTCATAAATAGCTAACAAAATTGAAAAGTGTATTAAATAGGTATAGCAATCCCTTAAGTATAAAAAGCTATGTGTTGCAATGTTTTCAAATAATCGTTATACCACGATGAAAATTGTCTTTTTATTTGAAAATATAAAATTATGAACACTTAAATTTTATATTTAACTAAAAATATTCTTTTTAAATATTCATATTGACAGCAAATATACTGCTCTTCTTATTTCATAGACGAAGTTCCAAGAATTGATCAACTCACTATATATCTTTACAAAATCTGATTATCACGACGGTATCGTTTTGTTTTTCGTATTATTCTAGACGTGCCTGTAAGTGTGAAGTGAGACTTATGTCTCTCCTTACACAAGGAGCTAGACGTAATAAGTTTTTTTTTAACGCGTGACAAGTGAAAAAGATTGTGTTTACATGGTAAGGAGAAAAAAAGAAATAATGAAATTTTTTTTTTGGTTGTAAGCAATACTGTAATAAAATTTTTATCTTGTGTGTTGAAATATATAACCTGAAGAGGTCAGCGAACCATGCTGACGAAACGTCGCCAAAATAATAATTTTACGCTGTTTTTTATTTAATTTTACCATTCACTGCGTATCCAAAATTGTTCCTCGTACGATCGACTGAATATACAACGTAAAGTAAAACCGTTTTTATTATGTGAAATCGATGTCTAACACAGTAATTCCTTACTTTTTTGCAATAAAGAAATCCTGTAACTTTTAATATAAAAGCTGATTAAAAATTACATAACTTATTTTATTTTCAATCGATTTAGCATGTACTATTGTGCACATTTAATTGTATTTTTTAATTGGAAATTTAATTGGGCATTAAAAATGAAAAATAACGCTCTGTCTAAAGTGTGAATCCTCTTTCTAAACAGGATATTCATAATATTAATACCGTTATGGAAGAGGGGCTTAACGCGTTTGATAGTCTAAAACTGCAGACTAGAAGGACAGGTCTTCAAATTGCATCCAACGGCTATCGATATGCTAATATTGTTAATCAGCTTGATATTTTTTGTCGGAACAGAAGTGTTTAGTTGGTCATTTACCTCCGTATGTGTAATCTTCTGCATTAAATAGCATTTAAATATTTTAATAAATAAAATGTCAATTCTTCATCTAGATTTCAGCGAAAAAGGCTTAACTATATCTATATTTTTTTAGATTAAATCATGAGTTAATATTTATTACTGCCACGTATCTCTTTTGGTATATCACTAGTCATACGTGTATTGCGATCACAAATTCTTTTTAATAATACATTCATATTGAATTTAAAGCAATTGTTGTTTTTATTCATTAATTATTTTTCTCTAGCATTGAATCAACATAAAGAATATAAATATAGATGTGCAACAAATAAATAGAGTCGCTAGTCAGTCAAACGATTTCTTTATTGGCGGTTTCATTTAAATAAATAAATATATTATTGTTCACAAGCTTTCTTCACAATATTATAACATAAATAATTATAAAATATTTGTCGTCTTATTTATAATAGTAAATATTCTTGGCAAAATTTTTGTGTACACGTAGCAAAACGTCCACTAGCGTTGCAGAAGCAAAGATTGCACAAGTCGTAGAAAGTCTTTCCAGCAGGACACTTGTTTCCAGGTGTATACCCATCTTGTAAAAAAGATATAAAATTAACATTATTCAACAATTTTCATGTGATATAATAACGACGCTGTTTATGAAAAGTACAAGCTTAATTTTAAAAAATAATAAAAAAAAAAAACTTAGCATTGGACCGTAACCTAACTTCAGATGAATACAATCATGGATATTCTTAAAAAAATATTTTATAGTTAAATCGTGGGTCCTACTTTAATACAAATTTTTTAAATTTTCAATACGAGAAAAGCTGGATATTTTTTTGGGAAATTAAAACGTGCCATTTTTTTGTCAACAACGCTAAAATATTGTTAAGATTTCGTATGTATAATAATTGAATTTAAACAGATTTTTGGGCTTGTTAAATACTCACCAAGACGATATGGTTTCTCCAATGGACAACCTTTCAATGTGCAGAGAGCAGATTTACCATCAACGCTGCACTGACACCTATTGCATACCATATCAAATGTACGACCGGGAATACATTCTTTTGTTTCTCCAAAAAAATCTGAATACATTATTATGATCAGTTAGATGTTTGTAAAGCATAACTGCCTATTAACTTTAACGTTGAATTTGTTTAATTTTATACTAAAGAGAATTAGTTTTTTATATAGTAAAATGAATAAGAGTGACAATCTAGTTTTTTTATATACGGATTTATTCTGAGGTATTTAACTTTGAAATGTAATTTTAGCTGAGCTAATCATAATTTTGGATATCTAAGAAACTAAAGAAATACTTATAAAATATCTAATTCTCTGTTTTTGGAAATAAACATCAAACCTTATGATAAAGAATGTTGTAAAATTTTTAAAATTACTCTTTAAACCCAGGGTTAGTAAAGTAAATTTATTACAGCTCAATTTTTTAAAATTCTACAAATTACTTCTAAAAATAAACTTTGATGATAATAATTGAATCAAACTGCTAAAACAAGTAATAAAAATTATGATTACCATTACGAGGAACATCTAATAATTTGGGCGGTAAAGGTTGTTCCTCAATGCGAGAAGGACACTCTAAAGAGGTACAAACAGCAGAGATACCGTCCGCATTGCAGTAACAATAGTTGCAGTCAAGATAGAAATATGCAGCTGGACATTGAATACCCGGTTCGTAATTGTCTACATTGAAAATATAATTGTATTTGAAATTATTTCAATCGTTTGTACAAATATAAATGTGTAAAAGTATAATACTTACAGATGACTGGTAATTTCTGTGCTACTACTTTGTCTCCTGGTAATTTTTCTGTTAATAAATGTTCTACTGATACTTTTTCTGCTAGTACTTGTAATAATGGTACTTTTTCTTCTACTGTTAATTGTCCTACTGGTACTTTTTCTGCTAGTACTTGCAATACTGGTACTTTTTCATCAACTGTTATTTGTTCTACTGGTACTTTTTCTGCTAGTACTTGTAATACTGGTACTTTTTCTTCTACTGTTATTTGTTCCGCTGGTACTTTTTCTGCTAGTACTTGTACTATTGGTACTTTTTCTTCTGCTATTCGTTTTACTGGTATTTTTTCTGCCAGTACTTGTACTACTGGTACTTTTTCTTCTACTATTTGTTTTACCGGTACTTTTTCTGCTAGTATTTGTACTACTGGTACCTTTTTAGCTTGTACTTTGTCTACCGATACCTTCTCTGCTAGTACTTGCGCTACGGGTACGTTTTCGACTTGTACTTTGTCCGATGATATATTTTCAGCTAGTGCTTGTCCTACTGGTACTTTTTCTGCTAATCCTTTGTGTGATGGTAGTTCTTCTGTTGAATTTTCGCCTACTAGTAGCTGAAGTACTCCTAGTAATTCGTCTGCTGATCCTTTATCTATTGGGAGTTTTTCTGCTAGTACTTTGTCTGCTGGTTGTATGTTTTCTGTACGAAACGAAATTGGGAAAATATATTTTAGATTACATATTTTTGTGATTATACCTGTATAATAATAATTTATTTTTAATAGAAAAGTCAATTTTAATAGTCATTTATCTACAGTAAAGAAGCAGTTGAACAGAAACTTGTTTTATATTGGTAAGTATGATATTGGATACTAGAAAAATTAGAAATCAACAAAATAATCTACTTATTATATCAAGACAATTACAAGAATAATTTTAATTATTAATAATAAAATAAATACATAAACTTTATTAATTTAGCTTACACGACAAATATCCTGTTTATAATTTTAAAATATGATAACTACTATCGAATGAAAATAGAAACTTTTTCGTTCTTATTTTCTTCTATCTACAAAAATACTCTTGTCCCGTTTAAAATAATAAAGAGTGTGTTCTATCAAAATGTTATAAAGTGATTCACTCAGTGAACTTACCAATCTGTTGCATAGGAGAGGATAATACTCCCAGCACTAAAGTCAGGAACGCAGCCACGAATGCAAAGGTACGCATGTTCACAGTAAGGAGCTTTTCCTAGCTGAGAGTTTGCTCGCCAATGGCAAACCTGAAGTGCTCTCCTTTGCTTTTATACTCGGATCGTCCTTCGACTCCTTTACAAAAAGATTCAAAAACTTAGACTTCTCTCTTGCATCGGGTTAGTGATAAATTTATGATTTCCGTATAGGGTAGTAGCAGCTTCATTTGCAATGCAAATTAAAGGGAAATTGCAGGGCATTTCTATGTGCAGTTAACTATGAAATACAGTAACTATATTTTAAAATACTGATACCCTTATTATATTCGCGCAGAATGCTTTTCTTATAATCATTCATTTTGTTTATTCAATTTTGTGTACATGCATATAAATTTTTTGCATGTACTTTAAATATTTGTATAGATTTATCTATATATTTTATATTGTATTTTAATAGTTTTGAATTGTGTTTATAAATAGTTTTTAACATCTTTTACCAGTGTAATTGCCCTTGTATGAAGCTGGTGTCTGATCTGTCAAAATAAAATCTGTGAACTTATCGAAGCTATTAACTAACAAATATCAATCTATAATCGTTTTTTAACATTAAAAGTCTAAGATTGTCATTGGTATCATGAATATTGTTTGAATAATTGCTTTGTATAAATAAATTAGAAAATATGATTGTTATATATATAATATGAATACTTTTATTCTGAGGATAATAAAAATAATAGGAAAGAACACATTATATAAAAGTAAAATAAAATAGACAATATACATATATGCGTATCTAGAAAGTTGTAGTAAGTTAAAATTATTTATTCTATTAACCATAGTATTGTTTACATAAGTACATTATATTTTCGCAACATTTTGTTAATGCAAATTTTTATAAGCATTCTATCACATAAATTTTTGATAAATATTTGATAGTGATTGTCTTTATAAACATTTTCTATTGCAAAAAATAATACACGTGGCATTTGAATTTTATTCTTCACACTGAGTCTTATAATAATTTTGATCAGTTGTTAATTTTCTATTCAGGTTCTATGCATTCTACCCATAAACATGAAGCAGAAATTCCGTCGTCATTGCAAAAACATTTATCACATTTATTGTAGAATTCTTTTCCAGCAGGACACTTTTTTCCATCTTCGTATTCATCTGCAAATTGCATATTGAGTTATAAAGTATTTGGGATTAGAAATTGAATTTCAAGTTAAAGTATTTTTTTAAACATTAAAATACTTTTACACTAGGTTGGAACTCACCAATACGTTTCTTTTCAACTTCTTCACAAGCTTTCTTCGTACATAAAGAACGGTTGCCATCCGGTCCGCAGATACAGGAATTGCAAATATCGATGAATGCCTCTCCAGGGGTGCATTCCTTCGTTTCAGGGAAGAAATCTGAAAGTGTTGATTTTATTAATAATGCAGTCACGAAAATTCAAGTGTAATGTTCAGCAAACAGTTTTTACTGTATCGCTTTCTTTTTGCTTTTCTGTCTTCAAATGAATGGAAGACAATAATTAAAATATTAGATGGATATTTCTTAGAATGTAATAGTTTTTTGCAAAATAAACTGAGATACAGGTGTCACAGTTATCGTTACCCTAAGCAGATAACATAAAATTTCATAATAAATATCATTCTTAAAAGTTCTGTCTACTGAATGAATTTAATAATTGTAAAATAATATATATTATGATCAAAAGTTCTAAGCAAGTAACATAATGCATAATAAAAATTGCAAAATCATCATTACCGTTACGAGGAAGCAGTGGAGCAGGCCTACTATTCAATGCGTTGGCACGTGGAGGACAAGCTTTAGAGGTGCATGTAGATGTTCGACCGTCATCGAGACAGATACAGAGGTTGCAGTCGTCGTAAAATATTGGTCCGGGACATTTCTCGCTCTGCTTGTAGTTATCTGAATAGAAAATTGAAACGATCAACGATTGAATAAAATTGTCTATAATTAACTTAATAAAATGTAATTTGTGAAAAGCTACTTACAGATTATTGGCAGCTCGATTTCTGAAAAAAGGAAGAGGAATTAATTATTGATAATACATAATGATTATTATATAACGACTTCCATAATATGCAATATAATATTTAATCTTAATTAGAAAAATGTATTTAAATTTTTTGACATAGAATTAATAGTCTGAAAACGTACCACAACCATTTTAATACACAAATTACACTATTTAACATGCATTTACATGCAATCATATTTGTAAGTTTTTAATATATCTACAGTATATTTTATTTAGATTTCAATAATTATGGGTAGAAAAGTATACCTTTTTCTTCATCTGATTGCGCTGATGCAACTACTACTAAAGCAAGGGATGCAATAGATAATACAAATACACGCATCTTGATAGTTCTCTTGGTTGCACGTTCATTCGCTGTTTGCAACTTTGCCATTTTCTCTTGTGTATTTATACTGTCCACTCCTGCTAGTATCCACTCTAGACAGATTTTTCTTCACAACCTGTTTGGTCGGAGACACTGCAAAAATGAAGATTCTTCATCGTATAGAGCTACGATGTGTGTGAGTGAACAGAGTTTTCGATGCACAAAAGAAAATATACATATTTTAACATTTAAGTACGTTACAATAAATTTTATTATAAAATTGTTTTATCGCATAATACAATTATTCGCAGTTGATTAGAAAAACAATCAATAATTGTGATTATATAACTTGAACTAACTGCATATTACATTTATCTCATTATTTGTATCTACCTAGCATAAAATTTAAATAGAACATTGACTACTTTTTTGCACCTCAAACTTTTTTTTAAGGGAGTTGAGTACAAAAATAAATAATTTTTACATCTATCTTTTAATCATATCTTATTATTTCATGAATCAAATTGTTTGATCATATTATTTATTTAAAAGTTTTATAATCATCTAGTAAATTATTATAGCTAACCGTGAGTTACATAATATATTCATTTTGAAATTCAGGAAGTATCCTCTGGCTCAACGACCCTGAAAATATACAGCTAATAAATTTGTATTTTTCAAATGATCCGGTTTGCCTACACGTATAGCCATGCAAGATCGTATTTCTATATGATCATGTGCAAACCTATAACGTTTTGTACAAGATGTGCTGAGGGCCAATTATTATAAATATGCAGGATGTAAATTATCTTATTCGAAAAGATTTTTCTCAAATCCTGCAGATCTTAGAATACAATTTATAATTAACATTAAATCATGTTTTAAACGACTGCAATTTCTTCTAGCCATTTGTATCTTTTGAAAAAAATCTGATATAAATTGATTTGGTAACACTCAATTAAGATCTTAATTTTCTGTTTGCACAAATGTAATCTAAATTTTTTCCTGATTACATGTTTTGAGAAAAACCTATAAGAATTTTATTGATGTTTATTATAGATATATTTTATCTCACAATTTCATATTTTTCTAATATAATTATACTAGATATTTATAAAAGCGTTAGATTAAAAATATATTCTAAAATGAAATTTAAATATACCTATAGCATTTAGAAAAACCAAAAAATTGGAATAAAATTATGATACATCAAATATTAAAGTAATTTAGCTTATTATTGTAGTTGTTGAAATATATTAAACTGAAATATGGAGTAGATATCAAAAACTAATAAGATAATTTTCTACTTTCAAAAGAAATGTTTTTTTTTTTAATTTATTCTCATCCCATTGTAATTTACGTAATGTTTAAGTGATGATAATTTCCTCGTTAAATTTCAGATATTATTCTAATAGACACTTGAAAATGAAATTTTTTAATTATAATTTAAGATTTTACATTTAATTTGAAAATTTACATTGTCCAAATGTTTCTGTTGTGTCATTATATTATAATTACTCTTTAATTTCTTATTTATTTATATTATGTAAGTACGAATTGTTTTTATACCGACAGAAATTTTCAGATCATATTGTATAAGAAAATTATATCATATTGTATTACTCAAATTATGTAAGAAAATTAGTTTGTAGGCGTTTGAATTATTTACTATGTAAATGTTTGAACAGATGCTTGAATCAGCATCTTTTACTTAATTTCATGATTTTAGATTTTGTAATTATCAGATTACTATTAAGGTCCCGAAAATAGAATATCGATTTTAGAAAATGGTCATTTTTATAATATTAATAATATAATATTAATTGCTCGTAAAACTTTATAACTAAGTAAAACAACAACACCAATCTTGATTTTGACGAGCCAATTTATTTAAATTTTTGGCTAAAGGTCATTTTTTAATCTAAACTAATTTTAATATATCGCGTTTTTGAATAATGCTTGCATTAACGTGGGTCATGAATTTGAAACTATGTACAATCTACACATTCTTAACATTTCGAGTAAAATTTAAATTGATTAAATTGTATTGTGTGGACTTCCAACGTTAAACCTTTACATCAACATAAACAAGGCGAATTCAATGGACTGTAGCGCTCATTCCGATAGCCTCAGTCATCATCAGGATCTACTCGATAACGTGTCTCATATCCTGCATCAATTCGCGATTTTCATCGTCCACTATTTATCCGTATAATACTAATGTTCGCATAAAAAATGGCAAGTGCTGAGAAAATGTACGCGGAATCAAGCGAAGATGACGGGGGTCTACAAACTCCACAGTTTTTGCGCAAAGCCTCGCGATTGAGCACTTCGTCATTGGCAAGCTCATCCGTGGTTATCGGGAACATTTCCGACGAGGTGCTCAAGGTCTGGGGTAAATTGCCCGAAGCTATTCGACTGGATCCCAGCTTGGCGATTTTTCAAAAAGAATATGAAAAGGCGCAAGGAAGGTGTGCGATTACTTTCTTTTAATGTTTTACAGTTAGTTATATTCTATTATCCGAGTAAAAACTTTATTTTTGTTAATAATTAATTAGAGTAAATATGTATTTTATGTTAAATTTTTCGATAGAACGTCGATTGTGATTGGTACTAAGATAATTCACTCCTGATGTTATATTTTGTAATGTTTTATGTACCGTTAAAGTATACACTGATTTTACTTATAAATTTTTTAAAATTTAAGATACTTGGGGGGAAATACCTCGAGAACAGATTGTCTCATCGTAAATATGTCTTTGAAGCATCGACTCATACCCGAAGAGTAAGTTCATATTTTTGTTTTTTTTTTATGACGGTTTGTTGACTGTTCGTCTACGATTGATTATTTTCGTATTCTTAGTAGACAAGAAGACGAGGGATATCAAGAACCCACTGAAAAACTCAATGCACACGAAAGGAAATTAGGTCCTATAGCTCGATATATAAAACTGATTTTGCTTATTATCTGTTGGATCGCTTTTTTCGTAAGCAATATTTTACCCATCCTCTTTCATATACATCTACCTGGTAACAATTTTCCAACATTTTTAGACTACATTAATGATCACGAGGGAGAAAGTTGTGACCATGCGTCAAATCTCAGTGCCAGAAAACGAACTAAAACGTATCCTTTCACGAAATCAATCATTTTATTAAATAGTGTAATGTATTTTCGTAGGTTCATACATTGACTTTGGGTCATCATTGCAAAAAAACTTAACGATCGATCTATAAGAATAACCTAATTAACATATGCAATCATCGTTTCTGTCACTCAGGCCCATTTATGCAATGTTAATTCATATCAATCTTACACTATTTGCTATTATATTATTTTTAAGGCTTCCTTAACAAAGGAAAAATCTAGACGTGACAGTTGCGGAACGTGTGTACGATAAAAGAATCAGCGTGACGGTACGCGGCTCGCTACTACCGAACATAAACACCAACGTAAACACTAGTCTGAACAGTCTGCCTAACTGTTATTTGACAATCTGGTTAGAGCTGGTATCGAATCGGGAAAATTCCAGACGTGCATTAATAAGCGACGATTCCCGATCTGTCAAGGTAAAATGTGACTGTAAAAGCAACACCGATGATAATTTGATGAACTGTATAGCAAAATTATCTTAACATCTAATTTTCTGTGCTTTTTCTTGTGCAGAATATATCTCAGGCGTGGACTTTGCACTTGTTGCCACCTGACTTGGCCTTTATGTTTCCTGAACAGGCAAAAACCAACGTCTTTGAACTGAAATACTTTCCTGAAAAGTTAATTGGTTTATTCAATTATTATAGAACAAGGCTGACTTAATCTTTATTTAGCTAAGCATATGAATAACTTAGAATCTAGAAGCATATGAGAACTTAGAATCTTTATTGTATCGGAATCTTTACATTTTTCTATTTCAATTATAAACATTAATTTATTTATCAGTTAGGATATTAAAATAAAAATTTTGTTAAGCAAAACAAAATCCAATAAAAGAATATGTCGATCTAATAATATCGATAGTATTTAACATGCTACATCATAATAGTAAATTTTAAAGCGTAGGCTTCCTTGGTGTTGAAAATAAATTCAAATAAATTTTTTGGATACTAAAATTATGAATGCAATATGAAGGTTAACTGAGCTTTTATAATTACAAAGCATAATTTAATTTTTTTATTGACGAACTTAAAATATTATTTGTTCAATGAAGGATGGAGAATCATTCGATCGTACTCAATCTAAAGACAAATTTAAATTCGACTTTACCCCTATCATTTTCGTACGATGTATCACCAATTAACGCTGCAGATGGAATTGCTTATGGATCTGTTGTTTTAGTTGGACTTTACATACTTATTATTTTTGAGGTATTCATTAAAATTAATGTATAAATTCATATTTATTATATGATCACAATTTAATCTACTTTTTGTCTCGTAGATAGTTCATAGGACAATCGCAGCTTTGTTGGCATCGACTAGTTCACTGGCTATATTAGCTGCTTTAAATGAGGTAATTGTAATAAAAATAGAAAGTTGAGCGTACTTCTACTATTAAATGATACTTTATGCTATTAAATAATTATAATTTTTAAAAACAATATTTCAGAAACCCACAATGGGAGAGATTTTGTCATGGATCGATGTTGATACCCTTCTACTACTTTTTTCGATGATGATCCTTGTAGCTATTGTCGCAGACACTGGTATATTCGATTACCTAGCAGTCTATGCTTACAAGGTAAATATATTGTAATTGTTTATAAAAGACCTATCAAAAGTATAAGTTTAGGCAATAATTTAAAAAACGCGCCTTCCAGATAACCGGAGGTCAAATTTGGCCGCTCATCACTATACTGTGCCTCTTCACAGTCGTAGCATCTGCTTTCTTAGACAACGTCACGACAGTTCTGCTAATGACACCTGTGACCATACGACTCTGCGAAGTCATGCAGCTAAATCCCGTGCCCGTGTTGACGGCGATGGTAATATTTTCGAATATCGGCGGCGCTATGACACCAGTAGGAGATCCCCCGAACGTCATCATCGCTTCCAACCGCGATGTCATCAATGCGGTATGCATTCAGGCGCACGTGTCGCTCCTCTCGAGCGCTTATCTAAAGCTTCATTATG
Organism: Megastigmus stigmatizans; assembly: GCA_900490015.1. Lineage (NCBI taxonomy): Eukaryota > Metazoa > Arthropoda > Insecta > Hymenoptera > Megastigmidae > Megastigmus > Megastigmus stigmatizans. The sequence continues at coordinate 16,594 of UELV01156663.1, forward strand.
AGTTTTTTGCTTTATTCATGATTTAAAGTTTGTAGAAGGTAAATTTGACTGGGTTGTAACTGGAACAGATTTTTCACTCGTGCCACATGACGCACGATTTAATCGGTCGCATAGAAAATTGTTTTCGAATTATTTTTGCTTTCAGTAAATAAAAGGCGTATTGAGTATGTTTGATCGAGTCAATTAATAAACTTCGATTAGCAAATAAGATATTTCCTTCGATAAGATATTTTTGTTTATCTACTATTTAGTGCTCGTGGTAAAAAAAGCGTGTTTGTAACACTTGTAAAGTCGAAACATATTTTCAGATTAGAACATATCACATTTTTATACAGATTTATTACTTTAAAAACTATAATATATTATGAAGATATTGAATTTAAAATGTCAACACGTCATTAATAATAAATTTACAAATTTTAAACCTTCCCAAACAAGATACCGATAATGGTCAAATTCTTTTTAGTTTATAGAAGCAGAGGCCGTTTTCGAGGTCGATTGAGTTGCAGTCTTGAGAGTAAGTGTTTTTTTTTGTCATTTTTTCGGCTGAACATAAATCTGCGAAAAAAATACAAAAGAAACACCTACTCTGTAGGCTGGAACTCAACCGGTCCCGAAAACGATTTTTGCTCCTAGACTATTTCTTGCGCCTGCATTCGCAAACTTATCATTCAGCGCAATATTATTACTATATTGCTTTTCAGGTTCACTGAACCAACCAATCATTACTTACTTATCGATTATAATTGTACTTTACAGGGTGTTGGATTCAGTACATTTACAGCTCACATGAGCACTGGTATCGTATTAGTTTTAATAGTAGTTTACGGGCACTTTAGATTTATCTTTCGGGACCTTGAAGTATTACGTTTCGATGAACCTCAAGAAGTACAGGTATCAAACATTGAATTCGGAACTATTATTAAAATTATTTTTCAGCGAATTCCTAGACATTTGGAATCTTTGCAATTTTAGGAACTGAGGCACGAAATTGTAATTTGGCAAAGGGCCGCTGCCAGTCTTTCAAGTTACAGTAAAGACGAGAATCTTGTGAGAGAAACATTGATGAAAAAAGTCAAACGGTTGTTGCAACAGTTGAGGCAAAAAATAATCACCGGCAGTGTTATAATGGATAATTACAAAACTACTTTGGAAGAACTTCAAGGAAAGGTTGGTCACCAATTCATGTATGCAATGGATTTAAATATTATTACTATTATATTTTAACGACTAATTATTTCCATAGAACATCTTTTCGCGGATTATATAATCCATAATAATTCGATACTAGAAAGCTAAGAAAATATTAGAAACAGTTTTTATAACATAGATAAATATCATGTGTAATTTGAATAAGCAAATTAATAAGAGCGGTCGTATTAATCCTTTATTTTTATGATTTCAGTATCCGATCAGAAACAAGTCATTGCTGGCAAAATCAGGATTTTCCATGATACTCGTCATAATTCTTTTCTTTTTGCATAGCTTACCAAATTTCAATTTGTCCTTGGGCTGGACGGCATTTTTATGCGTTTTATTGCTCCTCATATTGGCAGACACCGAGGATCTTGACGGCCTGATGGCTCGTGTTGAGTGGAGTACGTTATTATTCTTCGCTGCTTTGTTCGTATTGATGGAGGTAAGATTAGGCATACGCGAATATAAATATTTTTCTAAAATGCTAATAAATATTTAATGACATACGACATGGTATAATGTATGCTAAATAAGGTGCATAAGGCGAATAAGCCGTTAAATAATACAGAGGGGAAAAAATCTGAATTTCTTATGCGTATATTCGTATAGGCATGAGCGAAATTAAGATCGTGAGATAGAAGTGATCTGATATGAAAAAAGAAGTATTTGAAAATCCATTGTAATTTATATAACATTTAAAAAACTAAATAGCTCTTCTAAAAATAGAATCATTTAAAAATGTAGAAGTTCAAACGCGATAAATGCATTTTTGTTGGAGGTTTTTGCATATAAAGTAGTTCGTTCTTTGTTATCATGATGGAAATGTTCGAACAAAATTTTGATACAAAAGAGTATAGAAAAATTTTCTTATTTGTTTCCAGGCTTTAACAAAGCTCGGCTTGATAGCGTGGATCGGTAAGAAAACGGAACTCGTCATTATGTCCGTGAGCGAGGAATCGAGACTGGCAGTTGCTATTCTACTGCTATTGTGGGTATCGGCAATCGCCGGCGCCTTCGTCGATAACGTACCACTGACCACCATGATGATAAGAATTGCCACTGGATTGGCAGAGAATCGCAATCTGCAATTACCATTGCAGCCGCTCGTTTGGGCCTCGGCTTTCGGTGCATGCATGGGAGGTAATTCGAGATTATCTTTACCTAAATTTAAGCATTCGCTTACTCAGTGGTATTGAAAAATTAGCATTATAGAGAATGGTTGATAAGAAATTTAAATATCGCAAATTGTTTGGTATTTGTTCGAAAAGGCTTCTAATGTGTGATCGAGCTGATAAAACTGGTCTGTAATTTTCAGCGCCAAAAATATAGTTAGGCTATAAAAGTAAATGTTTCACAATCTAATTTTTGCACTCAATTTTCTTGCCTTAAATAACTATACAATCGTCAACATTTCGATAAAGGTAAATAGCTTGATCTAAAAGAATATTTTTTAAATTGAATAATTTGATCGAGTAAGGTACTAACTATGGAAATAATTAATTCTGTACCAATTAAAATTCTTTACAAACTACATGTTTGCATAGAATACGATCATTATTATATGTTAGCTATCGACAAATAAGATAAGTAGATAGCAGTTTCGGGTACAATTAGATTGCACAGTGTATGCTTATGTTATAATAAACTTAACTTCGAGTAAGATATATATTTAAGCTTTTTTAATTTTTGAAATTCGAATCTTTTTGACAATAATGATCCTCTATTTCCTAATTTATATATAACGATGGGTTTATTCTAATTTTGATTACAAATGCTTTTTTCCAGTTAATCTTAATAGAAGAGTTTTAACAGAAATTTTACACTTATGAAAAACATACACATAGGTACTTTTGACAGGCAGAAAATTTATTTTACTACGTATATGCATTTAGATATTATAATACATATATAAGTCTATGATTTGGTTTAAAAAATTAGGCAAAAAACATTCTAACAGCATCTTTTTATGAAAAAAAAAATAAATAAATAAAAAAAAAGGAAATCAGGGCTGCTGTCATTTAAATATGCGTCAAACACGTAATTTTTTTTGCACGAACTTACCTTCATAAATCTTAGAAAACTGATACGTCGAAATTAATCGATTTGAAAAAAAAAAAAAACTAAAAGTATACATTTGTGCAAGTGCTTATCAGTCTCCTGATGCACATAGAAACAACTTTTTACGATCAGAAGAGAGAGAGAGAGAGAGAGAAAAAGGAGTGCGTAAAGTCAGCATGAGCATGCAATAATCACGTAATAATCGTTAGGTTGTTCGTTTTATGTGGTTGTATGAGTTAACGGGTGCAATGTTCACAGGGAATGGCACTTTAATTGGAGCAACTTCCAATGTCGTGTGCGCTGGTGTCGCCGAGCAGCACGGATATCGCTTCACATTCATGCAGTTTTTCAAGTAGGTATCTCTTCGCTGGCCATTTATAATTTATTATTTTCACGAGAGATCGTAGTGTTTAGCCAGCAAATATACATGCCGATGCTCATGTACGTCATTCCGATTTATTTTAATCGTTAGTTATGCTCATCAGGATAATTTTTATACTGAGCATAACTGTTTTTATCTGGTCGAGATCGATTTCAATATCTAGAAGGATTATTGCTTTGTTAGAAGTAAAACCTAAGATCTTTGACAACTGCTTATATCTTTTAACAAGTTGTTTTTCACTTTTCTAATTTCATATTTTGACAATTTGGAGAATATCGAAAGTTCATAAATAATGTTTAGAAAAGGCTTTATTCATTGTATTATATTTCTGGTCAATCAATTTCTACATAGGTAAATAAATATTTTCTTCTTTTAGGATGGGCTTTCCAGTACTAATCACCAGTACCTTAACAATAACAGTTTATTTGATGGTCGCCCACGTAGTTTTCGATTGGAATTCTTAAGCTAAAAATACAATTACGATGCTACAATCGTACCAGATAAGAAAACTTTCCAAGTCAAAGTTTATGATGCTGAATTTTCTTTTAAAGACTGCTATAATTACAATTCGTTCATCGCATAAATCGTAACAGGAAAATGTGAACAAAAATGTTATTTAATTTATTATTGTTGATAGATTTAAAAAAAAAAAGTATTTATTTCGTGCATATATTTAAAGTTTTTATAAATGATTTTATATAATACGTGTGGGAGTAATAAATGTCTTCTACGTGAACAAAATCTCTGAGTTACTTCATTAGATCTCGATATTTATCGATTGACAATGACCCATAAAAGAGTTTTCCGCAAAAATTCCTTGATTCATTTGCTACAGAATCTGAAGCATCTTGAATCTTGCACCTACTGCTTATGTTTGTAATTAATATAATCGCGCAAATATACAACGTATAGCCTCTGTCGCGAGGGCAAAACAGTAGGCAATGATTGGTGTCGAAGCAAAAAAAAAAACGATGGAAAATTCTCGATCCAGACTTGCGCACACAAGTTGTCAACGACGGCTCTGATCTTCCCCTAATGTTCGTGCACTGACGCGACGAGCGCAGAAAAAAAGTATGAATAACAAAGCAATGAGTAGAACGGATCGGTTAATTATTCTAAACAAGGATAAAATTCATGCAAGAATAATGTACGCTTGATAATAACTAGAATTTATATCAATGGCTCATTTAGCTGATTATACCTTGGATTAATTGCAAAACTGTCCTCTGGCCATTGGTCGCGTTGTGAAATTTCGATGAGGATTAAAAATTATAGTATGATTTTGCTAACAAGAAAAGTTATGACATCGGCCAAGTGTTTGAGAATTTCTTTCTATAATTCTTTCTTATTTCGTCAATCGTTATAAATATCTATATTATAACTGACTTTAATGATACTTTTCGTATATTGTATTACCTAAAATTCGTTAGCTACTCAGTGTCTTTCGCACTACAGTTTTTCAACTGCTCTACATCTTTGTTAATATTTCAATCTCAATATATGTGAATTTGAAAGCATGTGTTTTACGGTAAAAACGAAATTTCATTAAAAATTGCAAATGTTTTTATACAAACATTCGTTTTAATGTAAAGAGACACGATGCCGCTGGGAAATTGAAATTTCACTTAATAAAGTATCGCTCGGTCACGGTTAAACGTACGTTCTAATCAAAAACCAACGAATGCACACGCGTCCATATTCAGTCCTTTAAATTGATAGAAAGTGAAATTTTAAATCACTGAAATTGAAGAAAGAGGAGAGTGAGTAATTGGTTCCGTTCACACTCCAATTTAAATAGCAATCACAACTGGCGTGTTCTTGAAAACACTAATGCTCGTGTATTTTCACTTTCGAATCGAATAATACAAAGAAAGAATACACATCCTTCGATTAAACTCGTAATATTGAAATTGAAATGTTGCAGCGCGCGCTCTGAACTTTCCAAGCCCACCCGAAAACAAAAAAAAAGGAAAATAAAGTGCGTTTCGCTATAAGCATATAGAGAGTCGACGATGGGAGATATTGCAAAATCCTTTGAGATTTCGCCGCGATTTCCGCGACCACCGTATATATACAAAACGCAACGGATGTATGCACAAAAAAAAGGTTCACTCGCACGGAAAACCGACTATAGTATATATATACACATATAGCGGTGGGCTGCGCAGGAGAAATAATATTGGCGTGCAGCAAGATTCTGGTTTTCCATGGCGTATAGGCCGCGCGGGAATGCCTCGGTGCTCCTTCTCCCTCTCGTGTTGTGATGTATGTGTGCGTATGCGTGTGTCTCTTTCGCGATATATCGACATCGCGGCCAAGGCGCCCAACATGCGCTTTCATCCACATCGGCCGGCCTTTTCAGCTGAATTCGCGCTGAGCTAACTACTGGCTGTATGGGCGCGAAAATTTTCGTGCACCTGTACGCGTATACCGCAGCTGATTTACTAGACTGGTGGGTTATTCGACTAGAGCGTAATATGTGTTCTTTCGTTAGTTGTGACATTCTTTAAACTGAAATTTGATTTGTGCAATCGTGCGTGCAGTTTGTTTAGATTGATTATGAACCTTTGTATCAGGTATTGCAGATTTGCTTATCTTCTATGTATTTCTTAATATATCGATCGCTCGAGTGAGCTCGCGACTGGTGTGTATAAGGAAAGCGAATCGTAGAATATCGTTGAGCAAAGTATCTGTAGCGTAATTCGAAGCTTGTATATAATTAATTGATGTCGTTAAAAATATATTGAGCATACGTTGCTGGAACTTATGGCGTAAGCCGGTGTATTACAAAGCTTCGAATTAATTTTATAATCCTGTAATTATGTCGGGATATCAGCTGTGCGCGCAATCACATTTTCTTTTACAAGGAAGTTTAGCAATTTCATTTTGAGAGCAATATTTTGTCTAAGCGATTGCTGACTACGGCAACTCATTATCTTTTGGTCAGGATTGAAATTAATGTTTTTTTTTTTCGTATTTGCAAATCGGACTGCTATCATTATGCACCTCATGCTTTAGTATTGTAATTTTTCAATTCAATTGTAAGAAAATATTTTTTATCGCAAAAAATGAGCATAAGTTATTATTGCCTTTTCCTATTTGCATATATAGTTATTGCCATTTTGGAATCGTATCTCTTTGCCATCTATTTATATGAATGTAAAATAATGTTTATTTTTATCTTAAAAGGCCATATGAAAGATGTATGTATATGTAAAAGACATCAATATCTCAAGTGTAAAAAGGTTTTGAATTGACAAAAATGATATTGCAGTTTTATATCTACTTTTTTGTATTTTTATTAGCTATAAAAGTAGAAATTAAATTTGTTTTGCTCCAATGTTTTTGCACGGCTAAAAATAAACGTTATTACCACGGTGCAACAGAAATAGAAATTGAGCAGATTTTTTTGTTTTTCGCAAAGTTCAATCTTCTCTGTTGGTAACACCGCGCGCAATGTCAGTTGAGAAAAGCGCAATTTCAAGTGATCGAGGCACGCGGGCGCGCACGCACAACAAAAGTGAAAGAGCCTGGGTTTCTGATTTATAAGTTTCGCGCGAAGCTTATATTCAATTACCACCGCATTGGGAAATTCCGCACAAATGACGCAACCATTTTCTGGCTAAATTAACCAACCACATATCGATATTAGGACTATGTTCCCATAGTAACATTAGCAAGTGCAATTTCGCGAACACCCATCGCAACGCGTCTAATGGGGGATTTTCCCGGAACAGTCGGGATACGCGCCACACGACGAAGTCTGTCCTCGTTTGCGAAAGTCGAACCCTATGAATCCGCAGCCTCTCTTTATAGTATAGGCATAGAGACAAGGATATAATACCGCACGCATAATGTGCGTCTTGGCGATGTTGATAGATGGCAAAGATCACGGATCGCGCGATGACGTTGATGCATTTACAGCCGCTGATAATGCGTGGACATGATATTGCGCGTGTGTCGCTGCACGCACGCGTGGATCAGCGAAAACAATATGCCCCAATGTCGTTAGTCGTTACACAAGCATACGCGGCTTTCTGGAAAAGATGAGGTAAGGGAAATCGCGGATGGTTATATGACAAGCGATGAGATGTCTATTCCAATATATTCTTATTTTTTCGAGCGCTTCCGTGATTGATGTGTTCGGGGATATGTCATTTATCTATTGTCGTGGTAAGACTGGAAGTGATTGATTTAGCTGAGTGTTTGGATTGATAATTATAGAAGTTTGTATACATTTGTAATACAATTTGTTTACAAACTGTTTGGCTTGTCTCTTTTAAGTTTAACGGTGGGAGCACCGTAAGCTCGCCTTGCAAGACCCGCACTTGCGTGAGCAGTGGATATGTGGTAGCCTATATGCAGGCTCTACCTGAAATCACTCTAGATCATATGTAAAGACTATTATAGATATAAAATTAATCCGAAATCTTAATTATTATGATCTATCTAATAACATTTAAGTTCAAATGATATATTTAAAAATGTCTTTCATCATGGTGCTCAAAATCAATTGAAATAGTCTGAAAACAAAAAAATGTTATTTATTAAATCCAAAAATAAACTTTATTGAATAAACACCTCATATAACACCTCTTTAATCAGATAACATCAATTGTTTTTACACATAATCATCTCAAATTAGTAATAAAAATAATCGAATTCTATTATTACCACATTATTAAAATCGACTTAGCACACCAAAATCTTTGATGTTTTTTTCCATTCGCAGCAGTCAATAAACTCCTTTTGTCTCAACGGCCAGCAAAGAAAGTAAGAAAGCCAAGGTCACCTCTTTTTTCCATGTACGATCCTGCGTCTCTGAAGTACACACACACACACACATGTGCGGGCATAAAAAAATTTTTCGTGGGTCTTTATTTTTCTATATAGGCAGTGTCCGCGAGTCCGAGCATTTTCGACAAGGCCAACGCGAAAAGCATTTCGATTCATTGTTGATCACAGAAGAGAAGAGATACTAAAAGTGACGGGTTGTAAACGAACTTCTTCCATTCATTTTTATAATCTTTTGCTTCGGGAATCGATTTTTTTTCGACAAGATACGAGGCACAGATTGAATACTTTTTATTGTTGATTGATTTACCGTCATCCGCTTCATAATTCTTTCTCTTTGTGCTTTCGCGCTGATGAAGTATTAATCAAATTCTTTTATGTTACGTTAACTGCTCCCGTTCAATTTTCGAAACGTAGTATAATATGCCAGTTAATAATAACCAAATTATTTACGAATATTAAATATCGAAGTTAATAAATTGTTTTTTTTTGTCTTATCTTACGTATATATTATGTATACACTGTGACCGAAGAAGAAAGGCATTTTAATAAATAGCACGATAAAGAATGGTATATAACAGAATACATTTTATTTTTCAAGTTCACCAAATGGAGTTTTTAAAGCAGTTGCTATTTTGTTTTATTGCTCCACCAAAGAAACTTGACTTCTGATGATTTCTCGGCGATTCCAAATCGCTAATTCAGCGTCTATACTAACTTTTACGTCATTCTGTAGATATGCTATTTGGATTACAATTATAAATAGTTGCATTAAATACCTAATCATTTAGAATTCAACATAAGATGCTAGCATATTTTTGTCGGATATATTTCAATTTCACTAAATCAGAAATACTTTTGTGTATATTTATCAAGTATACTTGTAAGATATAGAATGAATAATTTATCAACGCAATTCATAATTTTATTTTTCATTTACCGCGGATTTTTAGGCATATCACTTGCAAGAGAAGCGTAAAATCACTTGTTTTTCGTGATATAACTGCAAAAATTGGCCTTGATTGCACTGCACACTGCGTACGTTTCCATTGTGAACAGTCATTAGCTAGATGTAATTTATATTTGCCGCTAGTAGAAGTTCAATGGTGCCGTTTGTTATAAGGAGCATTTTTCTCTCTTCTTTATGCCTGAGACCTCTGCGAAGCTTATCATGTTATTGGACATTGGTATAATTGCAAGTACTATCTATTATAGGGTGTGTAACTTTAATACACTGCTTTATCAGCTCTTGCGTCGCTTCTGTTTTTCAGTTGACAATAGTTCATGAACATTGAATTCTCTGGACGAACCGCAAAAAGTTTAAATATTAATTTTCGAATTTTGCACTAACTGTATATAATAGCGCATCGACTGTAATAAAATACTCGCTTTATTTATTATTCAATTATAATATTATGCAAAAAAAAAATTTTATTTATCAAACACTTCACTTTAACTTTATTATATTGAGGTGAATGAAAGATTTATGTATTTTTTTTATAATAGAAGTTGATGTACCGATCTGATTTCCATATAAACATTACAATATTACTATGAGTGCGTTGCAAACATCATTAATTCAAGTGTCTAAATAAGGTTGTTGTCCATAAAACATACGCAATGCCTTTTCCTTAAATGATTTTCAAATTGTAAATTAATACGTCGCAAAAACTCCTTTGTAATTTCGTCGCAGTTGCCCAGCTTTAATTTTTGCTCATTGCTAATCAATACGTCATAATCATCCCATTTTTCTGGTACAGCTCTAGCTGTAACGTTATTGTTTACGATTGCGAAGTCGTTGGTTTGCGTTCATCCCACTGAGTTTATATTGTCATTCGCGTCGCGCATATATTCTCAAAAAATTTTGACTTCATTCGCCACGAGAGGAGCTGAACTGTTTTCGTCGGGATTAAGCCGTTTATTTAGCTCGATTTGTCTGGTCCATCTTTTCGTTTCTATTCAATGATATTTTATTTACGATTACATTACATACAAAATATTTCTCAATAAACTTGGATTGGACTTCTTCTGCATCGAAGGTTATAAGCAATTACAAATTTATCCAATCTTATACCTAGTTCTAACATGGGTTTTGAAACCAATTTGCTCAATAACATTTTCAAGGTGCACGTCCAATATTGCCGTTACAAAACATCATTTTGATACAATACTTCTAATTGAAGTTCGTTTTACTTCGATTTCGATTTCTTTTATTCTCGTATATTATACAATCAATCAAAGTTGTAAAATGCAAAGGGCGCTACGATACAGACACCACAGACGATTTTATGACCTTAACTTATCGCTCCTTGACTTGTACGTTTAATTTATTCACGCTAGGCTTGTACATTCGATATGTAAAGGTTTTTCTAAGCAGAATAATAAAAGAAAGAATATACAAGATATTCGGACATAAAGTGAAAATAGGTGCCACTGCATGTGATAGTAGCTGACAAGTTCATCAATTAATTGAGTAGTGGTGTCGAAAGCTTGCGAAAAGCAATCGTTCAAATCTTTATGTAATGAATCCAAATCAGTAATTAAGTAAATTGATTTTGATTGAAAACATTTTCTTCTATACATGGAAAAGTATGCTGCAAGCATGACGTAATAAGGATGGCCACTACTATACAATCTGTTTAAAAACCTTATGCTGGGAAAGCTCAATTAGCCGCCGGGCAAGTGTAGTGCTACTGCCTAACAAAGATCTTTTCTAAGTAAGTAGATATTCCCGTTAAAATCGTAAAATGTCCATTTTTGTCTTCATCCGTTATATACTCTGAAATGAACGAGCTTTCCCTCAGCCTCTTTATACGCTACTTGATTCATAATACTGCACTGTTCCGAAGTTATTGTCATCTTTTAATGCATTACGTAGTGTATTAATAATTAAAAAAAAACTTATAATTTTATTACTTAATTAATTTCTAATTTATTCTGCTAATTAGGTATACTTGAATTATAAATGATGGAAAAAGAGATTAAATGTTCGTCTTTGCCAGCACTTGTTTGAGCGAAAATGATCATTATACTTTTTTAGTGGCACATGTCACAAAAAATGTACATGCTAATTCGATTGAATATATTAATGCCAGTGATTAGTATTAACGTCGTTCCTACTTTGCACTTCAAATGAGATTATGTATTTCCAATTTGACTAAAGTGTCTGTTCAACGAGCACTTATGTAATGAAACACTTGCGGCATGAACAAATCGAAAGCTTTATAGTAATAAAATTCGCAAAATACTCGTGCAGCGTGTTAGTCCCGAAAGTACTGAATGCACAGGAGAGAAACAAAAAAAAAAGTAGAAGACAGTGTATCTTTCGCGTCGCAGAACGCATAAAAATGATTAGCTGTTTTGTTCGATTTTCGTGACGCAAAATTCAAGGGGTGACGGTGCATCCACGTCAAAGCGCGCGCGTGTATCGGAGCGCGCTGGGCGGACAAAAAAAAAGTGGATCTGCAAGTTATCGTCGTCATCGGGCTGTTGTGCAGTTCGCCGATTTCGTTTCGTTATTGTCCTTCTCTTCTTTCTTTTTCGGTCGAAGGGGCTGCTGCTGCTGCACACGGCAGAAGTCATGGCGTCAGTGCGTGTTGTGCGTATTATACAGCTCGCTTCTTTCCCTGGAAATTTTCTACCAAATTTGCTCGGCACAATAGATCGCCGTCGAACTTTACATTTAGCACCTTCAATCCTGCCAAGATCTTCTGCATATTGACATTTTGTATCCGCACATAAAGCCATTTTCTTTCAAAGCGTCAAATATTCGAAGCTGGCCAAATATTTGTTTATTGGTGCGATGCAATAAAATTTTACAAAGCCGAGAAGATTAATTTTTTAATAAATTGCAGATAGCAATTATTTCTCCCAAGAGTCAAATATCTGTCTTCCAAAAAGGATGCATGGTCAGTTTTTCGTTTAAAAAAAGACTTCATTCCACTTATCTGAGAGTCGCCATTAGCAGTACCCAAAATGCACGTATCGTGCAAGTTTGTTTACGCTTTCCTCCACACGAGGAAAAAAGTCATACGTTCGACGACGTACAACAAAAACGGTATATCGATGCCAATTATGTACACGGAAAGAGGATCAACTTCGCATGTGTTGATAATCTGCGACGTTCAGACAAAATCGTCCGGAGACTGCGACTGTTCTTTCGTATACGCGTTTCATCTTCTTCCTCATTTACATTATACGGCGTATATAATGTGGCCACATTTTTTGCCTCGGATGAGGTTTTTCCCCATACGTGATTGGAGGCTCGTATATTCATTTCGTTTCTTGGGCCCTATGACTTCATCGATCGTTAATTTCATTCATCATATGATTTTTGGAGATATATATATATATATAGAATAGCGTAAAATCATGACTGTGAATCAGTATAATAATATGTAAGGATCGAAATCGTATCTAATTTATTAAGTTGCTGGTGTTGTAAATAGGCTTGAATCGTCTGTGTGGACTTCTACATTTTCATGTAGAATATTTCTCTGGAGAGAAATATTGATTTCTTTCATGTCTGTCAACTTTTACCGAAGAATGTTACCTAAAAATGCGGAATACTCATTTTGATTAGATGTATATACCTTATTCGCATTAGTCCTTTGTTCTGAATTGTTATTTTTCAACAATCACAATATGTAAATTATTTTCCAAATATTTTCTTTATATTCGATAAGGAAATAACGATAATTACTAAATGAGAAATTATTTTATGTGCGCAATGTATCTATAAATTACGCTGACTACCATCGTGTTTGTCAAATATTTTGTGTTTAAATAATAACAACTTAGTGCAGCACAAAAATGTTATTACCAGGTATATCTATGGAGCAGCTTCGATCGCGCATATGATTTTTTAAAACAGAATTAATGGACCATTTACGTCACCTTAGGTATGTATATATTTTGTGAAAATTCCCTTGCCTATGAATAATAAAATATAATTTCTACGTTTATATTCAAATCTTCTGCTAATCAGGTTTAAAGTAACATAATTCAACTGATTTTTTTTGAAATTTATTATAAATTACTACAATATTTTTCATTCAACTGGAATTTGATAATTTAAAATTTTTCTCTAAAAAAAAAAATTCGTGATAAGTCTAAAGAATTGGCCATAAAACTTTGTCTTCCTGCATATAAAAAATTCTTTTTAAGTTTTCATACCCGTTTCGTATGCACAAGCTTAAAAGCTTAAAAGCTAGTATTTTTGAAATTGGAGAAAAAAGTAATAATTGACAGCAGCTTGTTCGATTAGAATCTTTCATAACTGTTATACGACATATTTTAAAAAAGTTACTTTGAATAACAGTAGATTCCAGAAACATAAGTTTAGTGTCGAAGAGAGGTTAATCCAAGAATATTTGAATATCTGATTAAACCCGATCCTTTTTCTATTTGTACTATGCTAAAGCTCAGTATGACTAATTAAGAGCACTAACAGCTTGATCGTGGTATGCATTATATAACAATTGTGCACAATCGTGTACTACTTGTATTTTCTTATCTACAGACATTCTAATTTTTCGAAAAAGGTTGTATCTTGATTCGGTTTTAATTTGCTTCTGCCTCAATTGCCTCGTTTTTCGAATTCAAACTCCAATTTTTTAAATTTTGTTTTGTATTCCATGGGTCAGGGAAAAAATTTATCTGTTAAAACCAACTATGGAATTTTATTAGAATAAGTCATTGCGGAAATCGATTTTGCACAATTCAATACGTCCCTCTAATCTCATGCATCCGCCGTTCCATCGACTTCTGCGAAGACATCAACTCTGAAATTATTAAAAAACCGAAGAGTCCAGCTGAATCAAAATCGTGCACACAGCGCGGTATTCTCGCACAATCGGAGTAATTCCTAGTTCCGCAAGCTGCGCGTAAAATTACCACTCATCCAACCGCTATACACCGTTACGTACCTAGTCCGACCACCATTATTTCGTCCGTGTTCTTTCGCGTGGTTAACGTCAAGCGACTACACTGCATACCCGCTCGCAACTGATATGCGTTTTTGTCTACGCCTCTCTACAACTCAATCGTCGCAAACTTACGGAGAAAAGAACTGTAGGTGGTTCCGTTCCACTGGTATTGTAGAAGACAAAGAATTTGATCGATGCTTAGTATATTAGCATTGAATTTTCTTCTTTTTTTTTGCGTAATTGCCGCAAATTAGATTTCTGCGAAACGGAGTTTTGAGTAAAGCTAGACCCGTGGAATTAAAAACAGATTAGTGGTTCATGTTCTGGTCAAGGAATCAATTACTGAAATTTCAACGAAATTGGGCTCACAAAAATGATGAACTACCTTGTCAATTGAATAATGCAATTTTATTAAAAGCGATTTTTATTTTTTTGTAATTTAAACACTACGTTTTCCAAGTCAAAATTTCAATATATTTTTGATAATTCTTTTAGGCCAGATTTTTTAATTGTATATTATTATATATCCATAGATGATAGATAATAAAAATTTTATGAGAACTTTTCTTTCATTGGCTAAATTTCAGTTCCTCAATTAAGTAGCAGCATTTATTTATATTTTTTTCGAAATTTTCTCATGCACGTTTGAAATTTATTTTATCATTCCTATCCATTCAGAATAAAGGATTACTTCAAAAGCGAGTATAAGCGATATAAAGATGTAAAATCCCACTGGGATGAATAAGTAAATTTTAATAGAAAAAAATTGGATTTTTACCACGTCGATGACAAAGTTAATTTCCCAGCAGCGCGTCAATGACATATTTTGTCAATGAATTCGAATTCTGGGATATTTCGCAGCGGCTATTCGCTTTCGATAGAATTCTCGTTTATGGTTCCCAAAATATCCTTCTGAATCATGCCAAGTAAGTCAGCGAACCATGCAAGAAAGCCATTAACAATGCAGTTTTTCTCTTTTTGTTGATTTAAAACTTCAGAAGTGCTGAAATGGAAATTACCTGTGTTTACCATTCATTTAAATGTTTAAAAATTGTTAGTCATTTAAGTTGAATTAGCTTTCTAGTGTCCAGCTTCAATGACGCGTTGGTTTTATATTTTATTGATTAAATTTAAATAATTAAATTAGTATAAAATTGATCACACTACAATTTATAATTATTCTGTAATCAAGCGCAACATACTCAATAACTCCTTTCATAATCATTAACCCATTAACGACCAAGACCCCGAATTTTCAACATCTTTTTGAAGGCTTTTTTTCAACTAAAAAAAAGGTTTGAGAAAATTTGGAAAAGATCATATCCGATGTATTTTGAACTGTTCTTTCGAATGGTGATACCGATTTTTTGTTAAAAGACTCCTGAAAAAAACACGGTGTTTTTCACGAAAAAAAGTGAAAAAATTTGGAAATTTTCAACATTTGAATTTTTTTCATAAAGAAAATGCAAAGACAATAATTCAAATACTGCAAAAAAGTGCAATCGATGTTCAAATATCACGGAAAAAATTTTGAGGTGACCCATTCAAC
>UELV01156664.1:0-46332 GCA_900490015.1 Megastigmus stigmatizans
TATATATATATATATATATATATAGTGTGTGTTAATGAGAAACTGCCCGCGCCGATCAAGTAGTATAATAGTTACCGACATTCATACTTTCATACTTTTATCGTTCAATTTTCAGTATTTTAACATTTTGCAAGTTGAGCCCAATTCTGTGAACTACAGAGAATTGGGCGCAACTCGAAAAATGTTGAAACATTGAAAATTGAACGAAATAACTATGAAATGGGAAATTTCGGTAACGTTGCCCCAGCCTTCTCATAAGAATGACTATTAAATGCAGCTGCAAAATAAATATATTACCAAATAAAGTATTCATTATTACATCTACTTTATGCTCTAATAATTTTTAGTGTTCTTTTATACATTTTTTAACAATAAAAACATCAGTTTATTTTTAGACTCGTTATTTTCGAACAAGTATAACTTATACTTATATACTTTATAAAGTATATATAAGTATATATACTTGTTTAAGTATACATGTATAAAGTATATTTCGAACAAGAATACAGCATTATAATGCTGTAAATTTAAAATTTCGCGGCACTAAGGATTTGCGCAAGCGTTATATTTTATTCTTATGGAACTAGAAAATTCCCTAGATGCTCCCTATGACGGCTATGAGAAGACTAATATCACGATGTATAGATTTATTTCTTTAGTTGCAAGTGCACTACACGTAGTGTATAGATGCATATATGCATTTTTAGGATTGTACCTGGTTTTTAAATCATGGGTTTTAAATTTTCAATTGTTTAAGAATTAAGCTACAACACTGCATCAAAACAATGGCTCATGAAACAACGAGGAGGCGTAAAAACGACGCACAAAAAGAAAAGGAGCAAATTGAGCCAGTGGAAGAAAAGAAAAGTGAAAATGCCGATACGAAAGATGAAGAAATAAAGCCGTAAGTTTTATTTTAATAAAATTCGGTTCTTGTAAAATTATTTTTCAAATACTCTTACAAGTTCCAAAATAATACAAAGCAATAAAAATTTTGGGTAAAAAAGAAAGAAATTTGAAAATATGTAGTACGGAAGTTTTTAGACTCTTAACCTCAATCTCAGTGCAAATAGGCCGGTGATTGTATTGATTTTAAGGACCTATACATTATTTTATGGATTGATTAAAATGTTACGTTATTTTACAGTAAATATGGGCCCCACGTCACTTTTCCCTATCAACGAGTATGGTCTCGCTGTGTCTTAATTTTAGGAGTCATGCTTGTTGTATGGTACAATAGTAGAAATGGCAAAGAAGTTTCGTTAGCTCGACAGAAGGATGTATTAATTAGTCGGAGTGTGAATGTTGAATGTTCTGATAATTACAAAACAGAGCTCAATAAATTTCCTGGCTGTGGTCCTGAGAAATGTGTAAGGGTAGTTTCAGATAAATTAGTATCAGCTTCAGAAACCGATACATTATTACAATTAGCTAAAAATGGATTCAAGCTTGGTGATGAAATACCTGATGAAGAATCAAGCATATTGGATCTACAAAATGGTGTGTTGAAAAAAGGCACGAAACTTCTGAATATTTATGAACACAAAGAAGCAAAAAAAGTATTTAACAGTGAAAGCTTAGCTATTTACAAGTATGTTAAAACAGTTAATTAGTTTAAATATTTATTTTTTAACATGAAAATAATAATTCTAATATGTTAGGGTTGTTAAAACGAAAATACAACATGCCATAGCTCACCATTTTGGAATAGAATCAAGTAAAATTTATTTGACAAAACCAACATTTCTCTCTCGAATCTCTAACATTCCTGGAAAATCAATGCAGGATGAATATATGCATCCGCATGTTACAAAAGTAAGATTTCTTATTTTTTAATTCTATTGATATTTTACATCAAACTAATTCATTAATTACATTCATTTTTTTATTTAAGGATGAATCTGAATCATTCCACTACACAACTTTACTTTACCTCAGTGATTATAATAGAGATTTCGAAGGTGGTAGATTTATTTTTATTGACAAAAACAGTGTAAACACTACTATAGAACCTCGTAAAGGTAGAGTTTCTATGTTTACATCTGGTACTGAAAATTTGAATGCAGTGGAAAGAGTTACTTCAGGAAAGTATTATGCACTGAGGATATCCTATACGTGTGATAAACAATATGCTATTCCAGAACTTCCGAACCGATTTTTGAAAAAGTAAACACGCATAAAATGTATGTCATAATATTTATGACGTCAATAATGTTAATATTAAGAATTTTTAAGAATTCTGTATGTCACAGTAATTTTACACATGTTTGTTACATAAATCTTGATGTACATTGATGTTACCAAAACATTCCAATCAACAACTAATTCATCTGACCAAGATTTTAAAACTTTGTAATTTATCTTAATTTATTTATATTCTGCAATATTATTGTACAACATTAAGCATATAGTATTTACCTATTTATATAAATTCTATAATGCAGAAAGATGGTTTCGTGCTTGTACAAATTTCAATTTGTTACTGTAATTAATGTTATTTTTTAATTTGTCACATGTATGTGAAATATGTTTCTTTTGAGTGCAAAAAAATATTGTTGAATGATTTGACTTGGTATTATCGAAGTAGTATAAAATAAAACAATGACTATGCAGTATTAAAAAAGCACTATGAAATAGTATAAAAGTCCAGATGGCAATTGTAAGATTTTTTTTATGGAATGTTGCAAATGAATGAAATAAGTTTATATTAATATACAGTACTTAATAAAATATGGGAAAGGTAATTTTTATTTATTAAAACAAATTGTTTCTACTCCGTTTATTTGTTATATCTACAATAAACAATTTGCACATTGTTTGAGTATACACCTTAAAATAAATGCACAATAGTGTACAACATTCTTTGTATGCTACACTTTGTTTTTTACGCGACTAAATAATCCATTCTATAATGTGCATATATTTTTTTAACTTTTCATACGAAACAATTTTCTTACCGGTGTCGGAGGAAACATTTACATCGAAAAAAAATTGTGTTAAAAAAATGTATCTTAAATATTCCACAACATTCAAGATCAGTTTTTCGCTATTCTAGTAGCCCTATCAGACGTAAAAAACTGCCTAAACTACCTTTTGTTTTGCAGTTCACTCGACAGTCACGTACACCTGTGAGTTTCTTTAAACTTTCTTAAAACAGTTTTTACTCACATTATACGACTTACAACAATATAATAACAAAATCGTAATAAATATATATTTATAATAAATACAATATCCGCTTCATACAACTTGACGATGAACACCTGTCCACTAGTAAACATCGAAAAATCGTATAAAAGCCATTCTCTATACTTAAAATTGTAAAGGCTCGGACTCATAGGAGTAGACAATGAGCAAGAATAGGAATATTAAGGAAACCTTTTCTTTCTAAAAAGAGTACGCTCTAATTTATGATTTAAAAACTAAAATTCTAAATCTTTACATCACTTTTTTTCTCTCCTTAAAGAGAGCGCGAATTTGTAACATATGACAAATGAATGATAATGTGCAAAGAGATTCCTTAAGAAGAAACATTTATACAAAAGAAATTTGTTTTCTTAAGAGACAGCCATAGTTTAAGGTTTAGAGTTTCATATGAATTTTTATGGCGAATGAGATTTAGAAATCTCTCTTGCACTTAGGAATAGTTTATTAACTAAATTTCATTAAGCTTCTATACTCGGAGTAGCTCGGCTATTTTCTTCACACTATCACCAGATAAGATACTTCTGTGGTTTCCAAGAAGCTCTTCAACCCTCACGTTCTGCCTGCAGATCTAAATTACAAATATGAAGAGGTTAGTAATTTTGCAAAGCATTTGCTTTTATTTTCATTCAAATAACCACACTTGAAAGTTAAGAGATACTATAATAATTACGAAATTTACCTGTGATAGTCCATAGTCATTATTCAACGAAACGAAATTGTCCTTTGCCTTTATGAGCGTAACTGGACCCTGATATTTTCCTGCTGGTTTGTAAGAGTTTGCTGCCCTCAATTTCTTAAAGAATAAGATACCTGCTGCCTTCAAGTCATCTGAAGTAAACGGAGTAGGTCCAATCAATTCAAACATTTTAGTAAACATTTCATCGTCAGTTTCTGTTTCTCGTAGTAAGCCGTACGCCTGAAAAAAACAAATTAAATTAATACAGAATTAATCTCATCAAACTAGCAAATAACATTCTCTTTTTATTTGATGAAAAGCACTTTGCCTTACATAAGAATAAAAGCAAGATAATTACCTTTATGAATCCAATACTCGAATTAAGTTGTCTGGTGAAATAAGCTAGTGCCTTTCTGGTACCATCAGCTTCCAAACTCTCATTTATCTGTGTTGTCTGTCTACCAATACTCTGACAATGCAGAGTAATGAATTCAGGTGAGCCATCTAGCAGCGTAAGATTCACCGTTTCTCCCAATATCTCAAGTTGCAGAGCCATCTCAAAGGCAACCAATGCACCGAACGAGTATCCAACGAGAGTGTAGGGTCCTTGCTTTTGGACTACTTTCATTTGTTTCACACAAAATTCGGCGAATTGTCCGATTGTCTCTAGTGGTGCATCCTTCGGGCACTGTAGACCCCAGGCGGGACGTTCCAATTCATTAGCGAGAGATTTCAAAGATGCGACCACACCCTCGATTGCCGAAACGACGAAAAGGGGTGCGCCTTCGCCTTTGCGGGTGTCTAGCTGTACGAGGGATTTTTTGGGGACTATTTCAGCACCAGAGCACTGGTAGAGAAGCTCGTCTGGGCCAATGTCGGCGGCTGTTGTGGCGGCTGGAACTGGGCTGGCTGCTAGAAATAATAATTTCATTTGAATAGTAATAATCATTTTTATGAAATTATACTCTGAGAAGTTGGAACACATTTAATACCTGCATCGCTGCTTTCGCTGCTGCCGGAGGCAAATTCCTGGAGCTTGGCAAAAGTCAGACCTCGAATTTCTTGTGGACTGAGAACAAGGTCGTAGTTTCTCTCAAGAGTCTGTTTGATTTCTGTACCCATGAGTGAATCCATACCAAGGTCCGCGAGGCTGTTATTTGGGTTTACTGTTTTAACATCCTTAATTCCGAGAATGTTGCCCACTGCTTCGAGCAAACCAACTTGGTTCTGAGTATCTGTCGATTTGTGCTTCTCAGCTACGACCATTGATGCGAGAACAGGGTGAGGCTGCTGAAGGAACGTGTCCATCGTTGTCAGACAACTTGACATACGCTGGGGCAATGTACCGCCTACCTCCATATTATTCAGATCATTGTTGCCCGCCATTTCTAAAAATTTGAAGATTTTATTCTTAGGCCTTTCAAAAAAATAAATAAATACAGAAACTAATAAATGAAAAAACCATTACCTAAAATGAGTCCGACATCGCCAATAGCTCCCCACTGAATGGCCAATCCTGGCAATCCATTAGATTGTCTCCGCTCACAAATCCTTTCCATCGCAGAGTTAGCCAAACCATAATTCGATTGTCCAACGTTTCCTCTGCCACAAGATACCGATGAGAAACATATGAAGTAATCGAGTGCGGGGCACAATTTCCTTGAGGCTTCGTCCAAATGTTTTGTGCCATCAATCTTTGGTAAGGCAACAGCTTTGTAGTCTTCCTCTTTCAAATTTGTAATCAAAGCGTCCCGCAGTACTGCAGCCAAGTTGAAGATTCCACCCACGGGAGCTAGTTAGAAATAGAAGACAAGTTTTTATTGACTCTTCTTTAAAAATAATTTTGGATGGAAAATAATTTTAGGGTACGCCAATAATTTCTACCACGAAGTAAAAATAATTTATCATCTTACCGAGTTTGCTTGCTGTACTGATGAGTTTCTCCGCACCAGCCAAAGTAGTGACATCGTCCGTTGAGACGGTAACGTTGATGCCGATCTCACGCCATCTGCGTATGCACAGAGCTTGATAACCGGTACGTACACCAGATCTCGATGTGAGCACAATGTGTTTGGCACCGCGAGTTATGAGCCAATTGGCGAGCTCGAGACCGAAACCACCAAGTCCACCAACGAGAACGTAAGATTTTTCAGGATTCATATACGTGCGAGGAATCGAGGCTACTGTTTTTGGAGTGGGCTGAGCGACTTTTTGGGTCTCTTCATCACGGATTTTCAACAGGACCTTGCCGATGTGTTTGCCTGTTGCCATAAATCTGAAACCTTGTTCAATTTGCTGCTCGTTGAAGACGGTGGCGGGCAACGGTCTGACAGCACCATTGTGAATGCCCTCGTTAACGAGTTTTACGACTTCTTGCTTCTCTGCGCAGTCCTGGTCGAAGAGAGCATCGAGAAGAATGCCGTGGAATGATGTGTTTTTGAGGAATAACGACATTCCAAGAGCTGTGTTGTTGGATAGATCGAATTTGCCGATCTCGAGGAAACGGCCACCATTGGCCAGACAGCGAGTGCTCGCCAGTAGCTTTTCACCAGCCAGCGAATTTAGTACTATATCTACACCACGACCGTTAGTTTCGTTAAGCACAAGCTGCTCGAAGCTCATGTCACGGGAATTGCCGATGTGGTTGTCCGTCAGCTAAGGAGTTTATATAGAGTATTATTGTAAAATAAACTTTGCATTGTTTTTTATGTTTCTAGACAGAAAGAAGTACTAACCTCAGGGAACGTCTTCTTGAGGAAGTCTCTCTTCTCCTGTGAGCCAACTGTTGTGAAAACTTTGCAGCCCATATGAAGAGCAATGGCGATACTAGCTTGGCCAACACCACCACTTCCCGCGTGAATGAGAATACTTTCGCCTGGCCTCATTTTACCTCTAACGCAGAGTGCGTAATAGCTGGTGGCGTAGGCAACAGGTATCGTTGCTGCTTCTTCCAGGCTCCACTTATCTGGTACTTCCCACATGAAAGTTGGGTCGGCCAGTACTGTAGTCGCTAGACCACGAGCTGCCACCATACCCATCACTCGTCCCCCCCTCGAGTTGCGACCAGCGAATTCCAGTCCCAAAATACAGTCTTGACTGGCAAGGTCACCTGGTAGTGCATCGGCATTTAGCTTACCAGTCGCTAACATGATATCACTGAACAAAGAATTGGTTAAAACGGCAATTAGTATTTTATAAATTTAAAGTATTTTCTTCTAATGCATGACAAATGATTTTTACCGGAAGTTAAGCGGTGCATAGTAAACACTGCAGAATTCCTTTCCAGGGAATTTTTCTGGTTGATAATAGCTCAGCGGACCTTCGATCCACCTCAAACTGCTAAGATCACCACGGACAAGGGCATTGATGTAAGCATGCTCAACGTGTAATGAGGAGACGTCAGTTTGTTGATCCAAGCGTAAATGTCGGTAGGATCCCCATTGGCCACCTTTAAGTACGTTGGCCATTAGCTGTTTGTCCAAATGCTCAGAGTAGAATTTGTCCGTGAGAGAGAATTTAGGCGCATTCTTATCTTGAATGAAGACATACCGGACACTCTGACCACCGTCCTCTTGGCGAATGCATGTCATTAGACCTATCATACCTGCAAAGCAATGCATTCCAATAAGTTTTATGAACTCCATTAATTTTCTTTTTATTTAAATTTCAAAAAATGAAAATAATAACTCACCTAATAATTCTTCTCCTTGACTAACGAGTAGTACCTTCTGTCCTTCTTCCTCAGCTTTTTTCAATGCTGCCTTAACGCCTTCGAGCCACGAGAAGCCCTTCTCTGTAATTTGTATAATAATAGGTTCGGCAATCCCATCTGGCTTCTTCAATAGCACGTAGCTTTTTCCTGGCACCACTTGTTTGCCCACAAAGATCAATCCAGCTTTCTTCGCAGCATTGGAGGTGATGCTGCCGGTTTCTTCGAGAATAATGAAACCACCTGCTTTCACAGAATCTGCAAGATTTTTCAGAACTGCTATCTGGTTGTTGCTTAGTATGTCGGCAGCTAAAACGAGATGAAGATCTTGTCCTACATGCGTCGATTGAACATCTTTTATTAAGGGTTTGATGTTCCACTGTTCCATAAGAGCTGCATGACTGTCTGGAGAAGTTGTTACCAACTGTAAATCTACACTAAGCATTGGTTCACTGTACAGTATCTCCAAAACAGCTGGAGTCATAAGTGCCTCGGAACTCCTATCACCAGCGACTTCAACGGTTTTGATCTTGATGCCACCAAAGTTCTCCCTGGCTATCTGTAGCAGAACTGTGAGTGCGTGCAGTTTTGACCTTTCGGGATCCTCCACGAGGACCTGTGAATTTTCGTACGGCACAAAAACGTAACGCTCGTGCTTAGGTGGGGCCTGAGTTTGCTGCCTCCTAGGAGCTAAAGAAGCTTTCATGCCTCGCAGCTCAATACCACCGGCCTTGATGATACCGATGTTCGGGTAATAGTATACCTTCAATTTAAGAAATAAATTGGTCAGAAAAGAAAAATTTTCTACACAAGTACTAATGTAGGTTATAAATTTTTAATAAGTTGTGTAATAATAAATATTTTTTTTTTAAGCTAAGATATTTTACGCACCGAGATTCCTCCATCTTCTGCCAGTTTTTCTGCCAGTTGTTTATGAGCCTCGGGATCAATGACCGCCTGCTGCAGTCTAGTAGGCAAATAAAGATCGCGCGTATCCTTTCCAAGGATGGAAAACTGTAGCATGGCATCGGCAAATGAAATCCAGTCTTCCTGCCACTTGATTTTTCCAGTAGCGCTGCGATTGTCAGCGCTAACTATACCCTGGAACAATCCGCTATAATCGTAGCCGCGTAAACGAAGATCTTTGTACACATCCTCTGTTTTTAGCTCCAGGAGCTCGGTCTCTTTAGGCGCCGCTGGAGCTGGAAGTTTGAGCTGCTCCTTTTCGACATTTTCGGGAACGCGGATTTTACCAGTCACAGCCACTGAGCCACCTATAAAACAATAGTATTGCTTTTTATTGCTGTTGGTATTACGGGTTTTACATTTATCTGTATTCTAGAATTTAAGAAATGACTAGATATTTTTATTTAAATTAAATTGTTACACACCTTCACAGATCTCAAACTCGCCAGTGCCCTGAAAGATGCTGATTAAAAATTTGACTGAACCCTCTTTGGGCATAATTGTGGCTCTGTGGAATTGAACTTCCTCCAGTACAACCGGCAACTTTTCATATTCTGCGCCCCTCAATTTAGCGAACGTTTTCCATACGATTGTAAGATACCCAGTGGCGGGGAATAGAATTCTTCCATCAATCATGTGGCCAGCCAAGTAGGCATCGCCCTCCTTTGACAAGTCTACCTCTACGACACTTTCACCAGATGACGAAGATTTCCCGGAGAAATCAGCGACGTCCCATTGAATTGAGTGGTCCCATTTGATGAGTGAATTGATCATTGGTGTACCACGACCTACAGGGAAGCTAACAAGCACATAGACAATTATTTTTTAGTTTCAAAATTTCATAGTTTGTAAATTGCTTTCGTATAAATATTTAAAAAATATAATTACCTAATTGGTGGGTAGAATTTCGATAGAAGAGGTTGCACTCCGGCGTTGTAAAGCTTTCCAATTCTGCTTAAGAAGAATGCCATGTTGTTCACGTGATCTTTCTTGTGCAGGCCAACATTTGTAACAGTGGAAGGTAAGGATCTCCTCAAAATAGCCTGAAGAAGACAGTGAGGGGCAATTTCAATTACAATCGCATTTTCTGGTACGTGCGCCAATGCCTCTTGAAACAGCACCGGCGATAGAAGATTGTTCA
The DNA here is from genome assembly GCA_900490015.1 of Megastigmus stigmatizans. NCBI lineage: Eukaryota > Metazoa > Arthropoda > Insecta > Hymenoptera > Megastigmidae > Megastigmus > Megastigmus stigmatizans. The sequence goes on from UELV01156664.1 coordinate 9,700, forward strand.
CATGATAGGCTGGCGAGCTCAGCTGGGCCAGTGGCGTACCCCAGGCTGTTTCAGGAATGGATGTCGAGATCCATCTAAAAAACAAAAATTGATTATAAACTACATTCGAATTTATGAAAGAAAATACGTATTCAAATAATTATAATTCGTTCGGTTTTTTTAAATCAATATACCTTTCGGTCCTCTGTTTCGGGTTGGTGATGATCTTTTCCAGACTAGCGCGCAACTTGGGACCTGCAGTTGCAATGTACTTGCTGTGGAAAGCGATACCCGAGCTGTTGACTTCCTTAGCGAAGATTTCCTCGGTTTTGAGCTCGGCAATGAATTTTTGGATGGACGCTTTAGGGCCGGAAATAGAGACCGAGTCCATCGAATTGTGACAGGCTGGGAATACATCCGGTGGACAGCGCTTTTTTGCTTCAGCCCAACTCAAGCCGACCGCTGCCATACCTAAAATGTTAAAAAATTCAAATGATGAATTTTTCTTCTATTTTGCAGTGCTGGTCTTTGATGCGCGTAATTCCCATAAATTAAAATCAATTATATTGTTTTTACGTGATTTGTACAAGATTTGAGAAAATTTGATACTATATCGATGTTTTTTTTTACAAGTGATGCTTATCTTTTAGATTAAGGTTGGTACAAAATAAATAAATCTATTTTTTATTGTCTTTATACTTTTACTAAGTTTTATATACTTTTTGCGCGAGTTGCCTTATTCTACATAACAAATAAATGTCTATACTTATCACTGACACGAATAAAACTATTGCAACAATATAATTTCTTTTTTTTCATAGATGAAATATCGAAATATATATTATTATTTTATTTAATAGTCAAATTGACACTTATTTCAATTTCGTTACTTTATAAAAGTTTATTATGTATTGCCGTAATGGTTCGTTAAATGAGTGTCAAGGCAACGGTAGCGCGCTTATCAACTCTGGTGTAAAAAAATTACGAAGACTTTCAGGAAAAACAATGAACTTATTTAGCTCTATCGTTATCGTTGATACATTAAAATAGTTCACTCATCGGTTTGTTAACGAATTAATGCTGTCCAACATAGATTTATATAAAGTGATCGGATATGTATCAGCTTATAAAAAATACTAAAGCCTAATTAAATATTTGTACTGCAAGTAAGGAGAAAAAAGTAAGATTCCCTTACCCATTTTGTCAGGTAATCCAGAGTCCTTGATGGACTTGCCTCTCCAGTAGGCAGCCAAAACAGTTTGCTCAGCGGTAAAAGTTCCGTCCGCATAAGCGCAGCCGACCTCGCCGACGGAGTGTCCAACGATGCCATCGGGAGAAACGCCGAGCATCGATAGAACATCAACCAGGGCTACTTGAATCGCAGCTATCGCGACGAAACTGTTGAGCACGTCCTCGTACGTCTCGTCGGTACCGTTCAGAATGAGATTCATCAGATCAACGCCACAGGGCGTGAGCGCCTCGGCGCACCGGCGCAAACTGTCGCTGAAGGTCGGAATGCTGAGCAGGTCCTTGCCCATGCCGGGCCATTGGGAGCCCATGCCGGAGAAGACGTACCAGATGGGTCTGCGATCGCCGTTGTGCATGGAGACCTCGCTCTCCGGGTCCTTGCCGAGTATCCGATATCCTCGGTACGAGTGGCCGGGAATGTTGATCGCGTGCACGCTGTGCAGCAGCGAGATGAACTCGTCGTCGTTCTCGTTCTTCTTGATCTCCTCGAGCAGATCGGTGACCGCCTCCTCGGTTCTACCCGACACAGCCACCATCTTGGGCACATTCACGTCCAGCATAGGCGATACCTTTGGCTTGGGATTGCTGCGCAGCACCACGTGGGCGTTGGCTCCGCCGAAACCGAACGAGTTGACCGCGACGAGGCCACCCTTCCAGGGCGTCGGCTCCGCCACCACTTGGATGCTGCCGTCCGACAGGGCCGGTATGTCCATGTTGGGGCTCTTGAAGTGGAGATTCGGCGGGATGACGCCCTGTTCCATGGCGACGAGGACCTTGGCGATGGAGCAGAGGCCACTGGCGGGCTCCGAGTGACCCATGTTCGACTTGACCGAGCCCAAGAGCAGCGGCGTCTTCCTGTCCTTGCAGAAGAGCTCGGCGATCGAGTTGACCTCCTGAGGGTCGCCGACCTTGGTGCCGGTCCCGTGCGCCTCCACGTAAGCCACGTCCGCCGGGTTGATGCCCGCCTCGGCGTAGACCTCGCGCATCAGTCTGTTCTGCATGCTGCCGTTGGGGAAGGTGATGCCCTGGTCCTTGTGGCCGTCGGTGTTGACCTTGGAGTTGACGACGGTCGCGTAGACGCGCCTGGCGTCCCGAGACTTTTGCAGGTAGACGACGACCGCCGCCTCGGAGCGGACGTAGCCGTTGCCCGAGGAGTCGAAGGCCTTGCAGGCGCCGTCCGGTGAGAGCATGCTCAGCCTGTGGAACTGCAGGGAGCTCGTGGGCTTGAGGAGGAGGTTGACACCCCCGACGATGGCCGCGTCGCACTGGCCGGTGCGCATCGCCGCGATCGCGTGGTGCATGGCGTAGAGGGAGGAGGAGCAGGCGGTGTCGAGTGCGAAGCTGGGACCGCTGAAGTCGAACGTGTACGAGATGCGGTTGGGGAACATGGCGCGGCAGCAGCCCGTCAAGCCGTAACCTGTTGATCGGGGAGATTTTTCGTTATTTTTAATTGTTACGGATCAACTGCGAGGTGGTAAAAAATTGAATGTGGACTTTTTCAGGTTGATGCACTGACACTTGGAATTTTTAAGTGAATCACAATATTATTTTTAAACAATTTATAAACACAATGGATTTAACACTTTTCAAATGGAAATTCTGATTGCACTGATACGTATTGATATGGAAGTTTATTATTATATTTGATAAAGAAATAAATTGTCATTAACATGATTTTTGGTTTTACGTCAAATAGTTGCGACCTGCAAGTTGACAATTTGTTATTTTAATGTTAAAGTTTTTATTTAAAGAATTTTAAAAGTAAAACTATCACGTAAATGATTCTCATGTGCATAATATGAATCAACCTTGCGAATATAAAAAGTGACTTTTTACGACGGGACAACGCTTTTCTTAGCATCTGCAAAGTCGTTGATAATCAATGTGTCAAAGCACGGCGAAGCCGTTCGTCGTTAGAGAATCGATTTTGGAACTATTATTGAAGAAAAGATACGAACCGTTGACCATGTCGGGATCAGCGGTCCAGTACTCGTCGGACTCCGAGTCGGAGACGCCGATATAGACACCGGTGTTGGTGCCCCGAATCTCGGCTGGATTGATGCCGGCATCGACGATCGCCTCGTGCGTCAACTCCAAGAGTATCCTCAGCTGGGGATCCATTACGTTGGCCTGCTTGGCGTGGACGCCGAAGAAGGTGGCGTCGAACGACGCGAGATCCTTGAGCTTGCCGGTACGGGCCGGCAGGCCGTGCATTCCCGAACGCCATCGGCGCTCGTCGTCCGTCACCAGATCCACGCCCTCGAACAGCTGTTGCTTGAACTCCTCGATCGTCGACGATTCCGGTAGGCGGCCTGTTGACGTCCGAGAGACAACAACAAATTCGGATTTAATCGCAGCCCAGGTATCGATCGCTCGTCTAATCTATGTCGAAACGAAGCCTCTCTATACCGAAAAGGATCACGTGATTTCGGGGGACGATTCGAGCTGGGAATCCATTGGAGATCCCGTGAGCGCCATGCCACGCGAGAGATCGTAAGGTTACGCGTGCTGTGGGCTCTTATCACGAAGTACTCGCGTGACATTTCGCATAGGATTTTTAAATCGATGTTCGAATTAACGCTCTTGCTAGTTTGAGCACGCAACTTTTCGGACTGCATGCGTCACGTGATCCTTTACAATAGAGAGACGTAACTTTGCAACTGCGGATTTCCCATGGCATATAGGATGCGTCGCGTTTATCATTGTGGACTCGCGAACGTAATTTCTGAATGCTTGTCACCCATCGAATAGATATTGCAGGTGGACATATTTATGACAAGTGTACAGTAAAGTAAAGGTATTAATTAGGCTTTCTGCAGCAGTCGACGTAATTGAAAATTGTTCGCATTTACAGCCTTGTATTGAACTGACCATGAATTGATAGTTGAGCTGTTTATAGAGATATTTAGCTTTTTACTTGAAGTAAGATTACATCGACTTTATCGTTCAAACGCTATATTTCTTTTTCATAGCTTGCACTTTTGGCACAAAATTTATTTCAACAGATAATAAATGAAATTCCACAAGTATAAAATATTCGCAATCCTTGCAGCAATTTTATAACTCAACTTACTGCTATTATTTTTATTTATAAATTCGTTTAATTACGAAACATACAAATAACGAATATATACATTTAGAAAGTTTTAGAAGTATAAACTGCACTATAAAAGATATAATAATTTAGTAATACGCAATAACTTAAGAGCTAATAAATCTATTTAATAATATATTTCCAGCGCGTATCTCTGACGTTATTTCTGACTTATTTAATTTAATATAAATTCATGAGATATAAGATTACATTAAATGTTCAGAGCGATTTCATTGTCAAGAATACTTATGTGAATGGCTCTATTCACAGCTTCATTCACGATATGACCAGTTTTATTCAAGACTACTCCAACAGAATCTAGATTTAATGGACTTTTTTTATTACAAACAATAAATTTTAAAAAGAGCAGTAAATGCCAAAGCAATTAAGTGAAATTAAATCGAATATGACGCAAGAGAGTCTGTTTTTCATCAAGACAAGTCAAAGCCTCCGATTCCATATTTCGACTAGGTAAAAAGGAAAATTGCATTACCTGAAAATCCTGAGATAACGATGTCGTCATCAATGATGTACGGCGTGCCGTTGCTAGCGCCCGCTTCGCGCGCAAGTGGAGTGTTCATGCTGTCAAATCTGGCGGGCATCTTAATGGCAATTACACTAATTTTCTGTGTATAGACCTGCTACTCTAGTCGAGGTACGAGTTTCTAGGATCAAGAATTTCGGTCGGACGCGAAAGCCTCGTGGACAGTAGACTGAAATAAAAAATTCATCTTTGAATATAGATGTGCAAATGATAAAAGTCGATGGTTAAAAACTCAAGTTAATTTATTTTCATGGGCACCCGAGCTAGGAGTTGGTTTACACCTAAAAAATCTCGGGCGGAATTTTCGTACCAGAATAGTGCAAAATAATTTACCGAATATTCGAGTAAATATTCCTCTAATTGATTATTAAAGAGCATCGAAAAAAAAAAAACGACGCATAATTTAGTCATTTTTTAGCGAGCGAGCTAGAGCGAAATGAAAATCAGCATACGGTCAATCAGCGAAGCGACGTTCGGCTTCCAAGTGGCGAAACGTCACTACGACACAAGCGAGACATCAGCTGTTTTATATCGGGGGCAGTCGTGGCTTTTATTTTCAAGTTCAAGTGTATGCACGAGAGATGCAGAGACGACGACATGTATGTGTCCGTGTGAGTGTCGGTGGGAGTGCGCGCGGCGCTGGAATTAAGGTCTCGAGGTAAGGATCGATGCTGCTACTTCCTCACTCGCTCTCGGACGACGTCTTTTCCACCGCACACACGCGTATATGTACATAGATACTCTCACGAAAGACTCGGCAAGCGCACGACTTCTTTTCTGCGCGCGCTCTTATAAGCTCCGGCTCGAGATAAGACGTAATATTTCCGCAAGGAAAAGCCGTATATGGTTTCGTTGATAAAGAACAGTGTGGAAGATACGATGGTGGGCGAAATGTTAGTTTTCGGACAATGTATCTGGCAAACTATAGATTTATTTTGGTGAATTGAGTGTTGAGTTGGATTTGATATTAAAAAAAAAAAAAAAAACAAACACAAAAGCGGTAGGCTTGCTCTGTAAATATTAGTGCATGTAGCATATGTGCACAAGAAGTGTAGACGTTCTAATGGAAAATCGGAATATGTATTAGCGAAAGAGAAGCATTCATTTCGGATTCTGGAAAAATCCACAAATTATCTGCTTATTTTAACGGAATTCCGCGATGATTTGATGGTTTATTCGAAATAATTTAAAAAAATAATATACTAAAATTTATTTGCTTTTTTAGAAAATATTATCGTTTATCTCCGCTTAAATTTTGCTATCTAACTTTACTAGTTTTGCTTGTTTTGCTGTTATTGTTTTTATCTCATATTTAGAAAAAAAATGGATAAAAATATAAAAAAAATTGTTTTTCCTCGAGTCATAATGATGCCTATTTTGAATTAATACATATTTTAATTGATTACCAGTAATGAAAACCAAATAGCTGGCAAAATCAATGTTTACAACTTTATAGCAAAATCATTTTCACGAATTATTAATTGTTCACCGGGAACATTTTTCAATCATCGATGACAAAATAATGGTTTATATCGAAGGTCAGACAATAAATTGCAATTCCACACTTACAGAATGATGTAGCGAAATCAACTGTTTCTCTTAACACGTGCGTCATGGTAGTTTTCTACAAAAATCCGTAAGGTTTCGCCTACGTTGACATTTTCCATCGATTCTTATCTTGTCTAAAATGTGACGCACAAATGATGTGATTTCTGCTGCGAGAAGATAGCAATAACTAGGAGGAAAATGTGGAAAACGTCAAATCCGGATCAAAAATTGTTTTCATTATATCAAACACATCATGCGTTGCGTAGGAACTGAAAAAGCGTGTTTATCAAGTCGTCGATCAATGGCGCACGACGGGAGATTGCATACGAACGAATGACGAGCTCATATATACATATACATATAGGTATACCACATATAGATGGGGAGAAATATATATATAGACGGGCAGAGGCAGGGAGAAGTCGTTAATTCGTACATAAACGCGTTGTGGCCCGTGCGACGATCGAGGCCGCGACAATTGCGCGGAATTGACACACAGTGAAGGCAGTAAGTAAAGTCTCGGCGGCTCTTAATTGAGTAATCTCAATTGGATTCGCCAAAGGGTAAACCAATTTTACAATCGAGATTCAACTCTGTGCCGCTGCTGCTTATGTTCCTCCTTCTTCATCTACTCTCTCTCTCCCTCTCCTCTTTCTCTTCCTCTCTTCCTCTCTTCCTCTCCTTCTCTCTCTTCTCCCTACATGTGCGCACGCGTGTTTCGATTCGCTTCTCTTTCTTTTTTTCGTTTTAGCATTTCATATATAAGTACATGAGATATGACAGATTTAATGCGAAGAGTGATGACAGAGGAACGCACGCGCGCGATAACCCAATTTGACTCGTTAAGTTCTTTGCGAAATATCTTTCGATCGAGTTATCTTGTATATTATAAATGCGATTTTGATTTAATACACTTTATGCATCCGTGTACTCAAATGTTATTAGGGAATCCTTTTTTTTTTTCAAGGTAATAGTACATTCTATTTTCTTTGCTCTAACTAATTTTTATAAACTATCAAAGATGACAAATATCGTAGATCGGTTTGCAAAATAAATTACGAGAAATGTGAATGAAATAATTGTTTTGCCTTTGAAAAAAGTGTTTACTCTTCCACTCGGTCTTAATTACTTTATGAAAAAACATAAATGTCCGACGCATGTCTAGATAATTATTTTTACAATTGCATATGAAACAATTATGCAAATCACAACAGAGAAAAATTAAAAGCACATTTCTAGATATTTGATTGAAAAATTACAGATGAACTATTACAAGATGCCGAGCGATTGTCATGAATTGAAAATAAGAAAATTCTCTCGATATCCATTAGGTTGACTTGAAACCAAAGCCTCTAGATAGAATAGAGACGCAATGCGATACGATTTGCAAGCTGCACCACCTGACTCATCGAGCTATCTGAGAAGTTGGCAGGATAAAAAAGGTTGACTCGGTTCGTCAGAGTGGAAAAAAAATTACGATAAAAGTAGTTTTTAAAAGAAACAGGTCTTAAACATACGCGTTGCATTTAACGAATGCAAATTTATAATTTCTTTTCGTCGAAAAAATTTAAAAAATGACAATTGAAATATTAGCGACGTTTGAAAATGAACATAAGATAAATGAATAGAGTTGTTAAATGTAAATGAGTTATATAAATTTTCAAGTCGAAAAAAATTTAATCAAGATTCCAATCAGTTCAAAGCAGCAGATCGTTTACGTGTGAAAGTGTAAAGTACTTTTTTATTTTAAAATAGAGAAAAAAGTTAATGAGCTTTTTATCGAACACCCGATAATAGTTAAAAAAATCTTCATGTATATACATGTATTCGTAATTTTGATTAACCCAGTACCTGTATGCCATATTAAGGTATACGAAAGAAAATGATAAATGCATTGTACCTATAATAAATTGAACTTATCGAAAATATAAAATATAATTTTATGTTTGATCGGTACTAATATTACTGTTACTTGTTACACATAAAAATTGCCGTTTCATCAACCTCGGAGCTGTATAATTTCGGTTCGCCTCGAGACGGTATAATAACATTCCCGAAAAATCTAAAAAGAGAGCGAATATCAGATGATTTACGTCACGCAGGGTCTTGACGAACAAAAGAAAAAAAATTTCCACGTTGCTCCATCATTGGCACTTACTAAAGCTCACTTAAAATGACGACATTGAGACGACTTGTGTCGGGTGGCCTTGAACTTGTTGCGATGTACCTATTATAATACCCTTATTATATAAGCGTTCACCATTTAATTATGAAGGTTTCAGTGCATCAGTCCAATTGTCAAAAAATTTTAGCATGGTGTACTTAGCTCTATAATAATATTATTTACGTATGTAAATTTTTATATTCATTAAAATGTTGTAAGCTTTTACGTCTAGCCAACTGTATTATGTATCTTTGGAATTAACAATAATATTTATCAGTTATTTAAAAACAATATTAGAAAATTTTAGATATAAATCAAAATATTTAGAGTCCAAGCGTAAAATAAAACATAACGGAAGTAAAGTCGAGTAAATCTTTTTTAGTCTAACCAGGACGGGTACTGAATTTTGGCACTTGGACAAAAGACCATGTAATTAAGCCGGCATTTGTTCGTGGGAGGCGAAAGTGTAAAAAATGCGCCATCTACAGAGATTGTATCACGCCATGCGGGCACGCGTGTTGTGTATATACGTAACGTAACGAAGCACGACAGACGATATCAAGTCGAGGGTCGAGAGATACTCTAATTTTCCATATTTTTTCCTTCGCTCTCGTCATTAGACACGATCTTTTTCTTCCGGCTGCATGGCGACTGCTCTTGGAATTTTAGATAGACACGTTGACGTTGAGCTATTGCTCTAAGATGCAATGATGAGCGAAGTTCGAAATTTGAAAAATTTATGCTGTCTTGTTTTTAACGTCTACTGTCAGTTTACGAGCTAATGCTGCGATAATTGGAGCTACTTAAATGTGCATAGAGATGATTAATGACAAAAAATCGATTTAGGTATTTTGAACAAATACTATCGTGTCTTTTTGATACTTTTCTGTTCTTAATTGTACAATTTAAATATTTTCAAGAAACGCTTAATAATTTACTTCTCATTTAATAATATATTTTGTTTTATTTTGAAAATAAATTATTGCATCATGTTGAAAAAGTATTAATATTATTGGTTATCGGTACTTTCCTCTGTTGGCAACGTGAAAAGAAATTCTCATAATACGATTCGTTTGTATCTCCGTTACAAAATGCAGTTTATTATCAACTGTCTAGCGTCGAACAAACAAATTCATTGTTTCATCATACTTTAAAAGAAATTGTACATATTCCAATTAATTATTTGCTCTTAATTAAGAACCACTCTTTAAAAAGAAGGATATTATTCATACATTGTTATTGAATAAAATCATTATTTATTACTCTTTACAATTGAAAAATGAGCTCGCATTTCATTTTACTGTATTTCACTTTTAGATGATCATCATTATAACCTTTTAATGTTAGAAAGGTATATCACGTGCAAAAGTCACGTTGTATGTTGCTAAACATGCTCTACTGTGTTAAATTTGCACTACTTAGTTATACATGACGAAAGATTTTAAAAAAGAGATATCAGTTAAATACATTATTCAAACATATTTTTGCAGTATATCTGCATAAAAAAAAGTTTTTTTTTTATACAATTCAATGTTCAAATGAATTATTAAAATTTTTTATTTTAATTTTTGAAAATATATGTAAAATAAACGTTTTTCTAAATTATTAAAAAGAATTGAGAGGTTTTTTTTTAAAAACGTCCATTTTTCAAGTCTTTTGCTTAACTCTTAAATATTTCCCTACAGCATGGCAACTCGAGACAAGAGGAATGTAACTCATTGTTTCTGTTCACTGGCACTTAGAGTCAATAACCTAATAACTTTTTACAGTCGCTGCAATTTTGCCAGCCTTGAGAGACTACGACTTCAGCTTGCTGAGACATGCTCAACTGCTAAAAAATTTGCGCACTTGTTTTCCAGTGTGATTAGCATTTTCTTCTGCATTTAAAAGTGTCAAATATTTAATTACCAATTTGCATTCGATTAGTCTAATGAGTAAATTTAATTCCGAACAATTTCGATTAGTTTTTTCAAAAAGTGTATATTAAATTTCGGTAAACGATTAGGTTAATACTCTACTTCGCATGTAATCTATAATATTTAATTTTTATCAATTTAACCAATAAATATTTATTACTTGTACTGATTAAATCTTTTATTGTTTTTGATATAAAATAGTTACTTTTTAGAAACGTAATAAGATGCAAAAAATGGTTAAAAATTTAGAACTATCATGAATTGGTAAAAAACGCTTAACGTTCAACTTTTAGTTCAACATCAATTTGACTGGATTTCTTAAAAAGTTTGTATTTAATGTACGTGCGTTTTCTACGAATTCGTAAGTAAAATCGCAAAAAATACCATGTTTTGTCGATAAAAAGAGCAGCCAAGATATGCGAAGTTTGAACAAATTCGTTAATTCTTTACATGAAAAATATTTATAAAGTCCGAGGTGCTCGAAAGAGTTATTCGCGGAAAATTTTTTAAAATTTTTTTTTATTCTTTGCATTTTAAGCTGATTTTTACGTGACGATTGACGCATTAATGAAATGCGATTTGCTATTGTAAACACAACTTTAATTTGTAAATAACGAGAAGAATAATTAGCAAAATTTTCCCTTATTTATTCACCATGTAATCTTCAACTAGTTTCAAAAGAATATTATTTAATCTTTCAGAAATTGACTCAAAAAGTTGAAAAACAACTAAATATTAACTTTGGATTTGTTAAATTGAATATTTAAATAAATTTCGAAATATAAAGAGCAATGTTCAATTTCACAGAGAAATGAAAATAAACAAGACGAATTTATCATTCGAGCAATAACCGTCGTTTATTAAAATGGTCAAAAAGTCAGCTACTTGCGAAATAAGCGTAGACCGTCTGCTTAACGTAGCGACCTCCGGTGCATCGATTTACATGGGAAATAAGCGATTAATTGCCGCTCAACTGCGTTTGATTAAATCGCACTTTATTCCGGCGCATGCAATTTACCGCGACTCGGTAATATCAAACACTGAGGTGCGAGAAATTATTTTTGAAAAAATTGTATACCTTATTGAAAACAAAATGTGCTGACTAAGATAAAATAAAAGTTAAGTAAATTTCTTCCTTCTAAGCAGTACAGAATAGTATCATTCTAAAAAAACTACATTTACAATAATTCACCAGTCTTTTGAATGTTGAATTTAAAACTTCGATTGTTATTTTTATTGCAACTTACGATTGCACTCGTGATACTGCATTCTTTTGGCATTTAGTTATAGAACTTGTACAGTAATCGAGGCCACAAAAACTACTTGGAAATATTTTACTCGAGGAAAAACCTGTGGTTTATTTAATTAACAAATCGTTTGATTCCGTAACAGGTGCGAAAGTTAAGGAAAACTCATTAATAGTTGACGCATTCAAATCGGCAAAGTCACATTCGTAAATTCGTAATAGCAGATGGATCTAATACTTATAATTTTCTTACAGTCAAATTCGACTCTAGCTGTGCATCGATTAGAAAATAGACAATTTTGAAAATTAATGACTTCATACTTTGCGCCATTCATGGACTAAAAATAGATTCTTACAGTTGGTGTTCAAAATTCAGAAAATTAATCCTTAAAATTAATTTCAAGCTCAATAAGTGAAAAAAAAACAAAATTAATTATTGCACTCTTATTAATAGAAAAATGCCAAATTCAGAACGTCAGAAGTTTAATTAAATCGATGACTTTTTACAGGCGGCGAAACCATACATGGTTTACGAAGAGCCGAAGAAATCGAATGTGCGTGTGAAACACTTGGTACACACGTTGTTCCACACTGACACTTAACGTAAGGTCAATTCTGTCGGTAAACAGATCGATGTCATGTCAGCGGGTGCTGAGAGAAGAAATTCTTAGTCTCGACTTCGGAGAGTTTCGGTGTGAACTCTTGTGGCTTCAGAACGGAGAAATGAATATAATTTATAATTGAAATACTGTACGAGACGTAAACGTTGTTTAATGCATCAGTTTTAAAGAATTAAAAAGTATAATTATTATAAAGTATTTCTTCTTCACACATGTAAATATTATTCAAATCCTCGGAATACACCTTGAAATTACGAGCTAATTAAGACACGGATTCTCATTCAATATAATTTAAATTTTTGTTAACGATTTAGAAGCTTGTTATTTTGACTTTCTTATAAAATTAATGAAAAAATTCTAGATACAATTAACATTTTAAAAGTTTTACTATGATGTTCTTACTAACTGTTAAACGAATTTTGATAGAAAATGATCAACGTTTTGATACAAATTTATATGCGGTGTGTTCGGTCCATCTTGATTATTTGCAATTGATGACGCAAAGCAATGAGAATCATAGAATGTCAAACATTAAAAAAGAAAAAAAAAAAAGAGGTACAATGGAATAAATTAAACAGAAATTTGAAGACCAAATTATGTATTCTAGAGTGTAATGCGATGAAGTTATGAGCTAGTATATGCACCGTTGATTGACAGTAAATTGAAAGTAAAATCCTCGGTAAAATCTCTGAGCTGATTTAAGAGTCATCCAATCTTCTAGTTCGTGAACATTGAGAAGACAACATTATTTTACATAATTATAAGCATCGGCAATTCGCTTGCAAGAGAAGATTTGCTTTTACGTAAAAAGAAAACAAAATTGCTGTGCTCCGATATGCTTATGACAATATCGGAGGTTCATTTTCAAGTAATGAAGTATATATGCGAAACAAGCAGAATGTAAAAATAAATTTATTATTTGCTCATACTTCTACTGTTAACAGAATTATGTTAATATAAATGCTTATTTCTTCTCAAAGTATACAAAATAACATAATTTTGTGATAAAAAGAATATTTAAAACAGAACTATTTTTTAAGATAAAATTATAATTCAATTTGCCATAAAAGGAGAATTTAAATATTATCAACTTTTGACTCTATCCTGACCCGAAGTTAAAATATTTAATCTATATAAAAAAATAGATTGATGATGTACAGTATCAGTCGCGAAAATTTTCATATAATAAATACTAATGATTTAAATTAATTGATTGCACGAATGAGTCATTTTGGTAATGAATAATTTAAAAGTCTGTCGATAAGAAACAGTGAGTGTCCAAGTGCACGTGCAGTGACTGATTCGGTGAGTATTAAGCAAAACGAAAAATGCCCATCGCCGTCACCGCGAATGAAGAGTGCACGCAAGGGAATAAATAAACAAGAATTTGAATTTGCAGAATGACGCTGTTAAGTGCGATGAGGTGGTGTGTGCATGAATGGTCACTTGTCAATCGCGTCACGTACGATCAGTAGTAAGCATGCGTATGGTCAGACTCGCATGCTGCATCTCGGTTTATTTGAATGTCCGATTCCTCTTATATTTCGCGGTGTTCTGCAACGAGCCTAAGAATGCATTCACAAGGAAAAGTTCTAGTAGAAGTTCTACATTTTTTTTTAGAAATTTAGTTGGTCGTTATCGTTACTTTTTCTTGAAGATTAAAATAATTACCTTTATCATTAATTTATGATACGTTTCCGAGTTATAATTAACTATTATAACAAAATTTATATATTATACTAAACGTTTTACTTTTAAAATTTATGAGTCAAGACAAATGTTTTGGTTTATATAAACGATTTACATCCAACGATAATGTTAGTAGTAACGGCTGATCATAAATAGTAATTCAACGACTGAATTCAAATGTGGAAATAGAAAAAGTTTTGGAACTAGAAATATGCCAACAAAAAACTGCGTTAAATTTGCCATTTTATTTGTAAATGCAGACACACGGAAATAGATTTCATCATCTAAAACGGAATGTCCATACCGTAGAAAATAGTTTGAATTATTTTCATATATAAAAAGAAATTATTGCAACTATTAATTATCATCGCATATTTTATATTCGTCATATCCGAGTGTCCCTTTGCGGATATTCGAGCCACAAATTCCTGTAGTCTATCGTACAGTGACCTGCACTTAAAAGGTCAGACTGTACTTCGGCATAATATTATAATATTCGAGAAATACCGAAAATTCAAAACAATAGCACGCGTGGAAAGGTACGTATATTATTCAGAAGGGAGCGACGCTACCAGTCTTACGCACAAATGCTAATGAATCAAGTGTATACACCAAGGCCGTCCAAAAATAAGGTGAATGGAGAGCTGTGGCATTCCATTGATTTGCATATGCAACAATATGCGAAATTTGTTTGGGCGAAACAATTTCACGTCACTTACTCGAATCTAATTTAGCAGCCGAAGTGAGTATCGCTATACGTATAGGTATAGTAACGGAACGGTAGTTGGAACACACGTGACGCCAAGTATAAGAATGCGTGATTTAGCGTTCGACTGTAATGAATTTCGCTTTTAGGCACGTGCAGTGTACGAAAATCTGGTGCCTCTGCGCATGGATCACTTATATCTTCTGGATCGTGAACTTGAAAGATTCACGAGTTCGTTGGCCATCTGTGACGACTGTGACGTTTGTCGATATGCGTGTTTTAGCGTTGTTATGGTTATGGGTATGCACTTGTTAAATAATTGAAAAATGCGACAGAAGGTCTTATTACTGCTTGCAAATTCATGATTATTAATGAGTACTTTTTAGGAAATGAAAATGAACGTAGATTATAAATGAAATACTGTAAACACAAAGAAGGATGCCCATACGTGTGCAAACCTCAGTAAACCTAAAATTCATATCATGACATTTAGTTATTGTCTAGACCATTCATTTGCAAGCAGAAATTTTTCGGGGAAATGCAGGGAAAAATCGTGGTGAGCCTCCAAAGTTTCGTAATTAACATTAGAAATATATCTATATATATCAATTATCAATAGATATAGATATAGTTGCAATGTATTTCGTGGGCAACCTCCTTTGCTTTTAAATCCAAATTTTGTAACTGAGAAGTTTCACAACTGTGAAATCAGCAGTCTATTCATCGGCAAATTTTAATTTTTATTAGTATCCGTTTTTAGTATTTGCATTTATTCAATGACGCGTAAAAACTATGCTGTACATAGGAAAACGTGTAAAAAGGCTAGTCTCAACAATGAAATTTGATAAGATAAAATTTCGAAATTTCAGTCGCAACTTTACAGTTTCAAAATTCAGTATTTTCAGTCGCAACTCATATAGTTTCAAAATTTCGAGTCAAAATTTAATTGTTTACACTGGATGCTTACGCTAAATACACACTGGATTTTTTCAAAATATTCCGATACCGGGTTTAGATTGATACTATATCGCGTCGCGTTACGAGCGTCGTGGATTGATAAATGCGCGAATGGAAAATGTAAACATAAGCGTATTAGCAAAGTGCTTCACAATAGACCTGTCGTGGGCTAAATTCACGAGAAACCGTTAACGACGCGTCGTGGCTATTTCATTTCACTCGACACGGAACTCGACTCGTCCGGCCGACTTTTGTTTGGGAAATTTTTCACTTGCCATTTACAACGACGCGCTATAGCTTTGATTAATTAACCGAGACTTGAATAATTGAACTGCACCTATTTTACGCTGGTTTTCATGTTTCCATTGACACTATTCACTCATCGGTCATATCGAATATAAAATAGCTATTTTCAACGTTATCTTGCGCACGAAAATAAATGTCCCGCTTATTCGTGTCTATCAGTCAATTTGAAATTTCCAGCTTTTCCACATTATGCGTGCTCCACTATTCGCATAGCAGCTTGGCTCATAATCAGCCGCGATAAAAGGAAAACCGATTAGCCGTGCAAATATTGCTGTCGCGGCGACATGGAATTTCCAATTCATACTCGGGGCAGAGAGACAATTGGCAGCTAGTCTCGCACGCCGCGCGCACAGCCTGAATAATTCGCTTAAGAGAACTCTCTGTTTCTGAATAATAAACATTGTCCGCGCCGAGCGGAAATGAAATAATTGCATTTGCAATGACGCGTCTCCTTTAAGCCTCCGATGCTGACGAAGCCGTCGACCGTCTTGTGTGTGACGTGTTTCGCACTGCGCCACTTTTTTTTCCTCCTCTCTGGTATACTTATTCCACTCCGAAAAATATATGCACCCGAGCCGCCAATTCATCGATTTTTAATGTTTTAAAACGTCGACGTTTTCTTTCGCCCACCGACGTGCCGCATTAGAATTCGTATTTTGACGTCAGCCGCGACAGGGCGTCGTTTGTTTCGCCAACGGAGAGCCGTCCATTGTCGCATTATACGCGGAAAACGTGGAAAAGCGCGAGGCGAATTATGCACGCATGACGACGACTAATTAGCGGCGTCGTATTTCGCGCTAAAAGCTCGCGAGACGGACGACTGTCATTAGGTAGGCAGTCACACGCTAAGCTCGCGAGTTTTTAAACCTTAAAACAACCTTCGCGAGAATTAACGCACTGACCCGAGATATTTAAGTTACAACACACTGGAAAATCCTTGATACTGTAGGTGTCTGCGGGAAAAACGTTAAACGTCAACTCGCGATGATAGGACAGCTCGGTAGGAGAGACGCAAAAGGGAGCAGGAAGTTCCGGGCTCCGAAGTGTGCAAAGGGCGCAGTTTCAAGGAGCCATGTTAAAGGATCTCGGTGGGCAAAGGGGGTGTACCTAACCTAAAAATGCGCCCGAGCATTCGCCACCCCGACGAATTACAACGGCAAGGAACGAGTGTCAGTCGGGAAACAGGGCGTCGTCAAATTCGCGAATCAATAATGTAAAAGGATAGAATAATCACCTCTCGCGTGGACTCGTGAAAATCCCAACTCTGGACAGAGAAACGGATAAAGTGCGTGCGACGATGTGCAGCCCTGCGTCCTCGCACCGTCACTTTCTTTCTCTCTCTCGCACTAGCTTGTTCTCTTGCTCGTGTCTCGTCTCTTCCTTAGAGAGCCCGCACCGTCTATAACAGCTCTCGCGGCGGATGCAGACTGTACACTCGCGAGCAACGGTATAGCGCATATAATGCGGAACGAAGACCGAGCCGGCGACTATACAGCGGCTGTTCTCAGCGAATCGTATCTCCGTCTCACTCGCTCCCACTAGCTGCTCTATAGCTACTATGCTCTCTCGCTCTGTCTCTCTCCTTCGCGACCAGCAAAGCAGTACTGATATATACTCTCGAGCGTCGATCGCTCGATTATGCCTGTCTCTCTCTCACACTGTCGGCTCTCCTTCTCTTGGTTCTCTTGCGGCGATTGTGTGTTTTTAAATCGCGACGAGTGTGCGGCTCTTGCCTGCCGTGTATTACTCTCTTCGGCTAGGCTGCGCGTATATTATACGGCGCTGTTCACTCGCCTCGCTACGTAAGTATATGTGTACAGGGCAGATAGCGAGTGCGAGAGAGAGATAAAGAGAGAGAGGAGAGCGTGTGCGCGCAAGGTATATTGTGTACAGCATAGAAGAGAGTATATAGAGTCATACACACCGGTCGTGGTCTGATGTCAGACCATGTGGCGCCGACCAATGGACGGGCTTAGCTGGTGCGCGCATGCGCCCCACTTCGAAAATGCTCCTCTGGACGTGAAGAGAAAGAGAGAGAAGGGCAAGGGGTACACGGGTACCACGATGCGGTTTTGTCGTGTAGGCGAACGCGAGAGGAGAGAAATAGAGAAAGAAAGATGTACGTCGGTTGCCGGTGTGTGTGACGCGTGGTGGGCGACTTATGTGTGTGATGATATGGTTCGCGGACTTTTTGTCGGATGTTTTAAATGGCGTACTCGTATGGTATGCGGCACATCTCGCCAGATGATGACACGTGCGTGCGCTACGTCGATTTCGGAGCACGCTTTCGCGTGGCCGATCCCTATCACGCGTTATGCTCTTCCTTTTCCTCTTGCAGCCTCTCAACGCTTGTATTTCGCCTACCTATATCGGAGTATAGGCCACGGCTATTTTGGTTTTGCTTCTGTTTTGAAAATGTTTTGATAGCTCAATTATCACGCGCTCGCCGGCCTTTTTTTTTAATTCTTTTATACAAGAATCGAGATTTCTGAATTATAAATAGCAGCATTTCTGATTATCAATAGAATATATCAAGATATTTTATTCTAAACGATTTTTTGATGTTAAATATTTCCTAACTGACAGATAAATTTTTTCAATTTTATGTCTGCTCCAAAGTCATTTATTATTAATCATATTGCAATTTCGTAATTTCTCAGAAACGACGTACTTCAAAGTAAGTCTAACGTAACAAACAGGTAAAGTTTAGATGAGATCGCGAGTGAGATCCAGTTTACTCTGAACTCTTACATGCTATTATGGGAATGATAAATACGTATATTGAGTATGATGAATCATCTATTATCAACAATTTTTCTATGGAATCCGAAACTTCGTTTAGACTTCCATCTTTCGATCACCTGTAATGTTTAACACTCGAATTAATCGCAGTCGATATTATTAGGTAAGAATAGCTTTGCATCCGTCAAAGCTTATATGCAATAACTTATACGCAATGTCGATAAGGTAGACGCTATGCAACACCTTGTATGCTGTGCACCCTCTTATCGCATCCATACACATTGCATATATATATATATATATCGGCGCACTTAAGTACAATATACATATAGCCAAACAGAATCTTTCGAGGAGCGAGATCTTCCACGCACGCGATACTCGCATGCCCGTCTCATCGTAAGATCATTCTCTCTCTCTTCCCTATCCATATACATTATGTAATTTCCCGCATAATCCACGACTATAGCAATTCATGAGGGAGGATGAAAAAGAGAAGAATAATCGTGTGTTTATGTGTACATGTGTATATGTGTGTGTGCGTGTCACGTGAATCATCGAGTCGGGCGGCGTGTGCACTCACTGGCGACTCTGCCGCCTTACCGCTGCCGGCACACACGCGCGCGCAACCTGATGGACATCGGAAATCAATAAAGTGGTACGGGATTCAGAACAGCAGGGAAGACAGCGCCTTCGCGCATTCTCTCTCTCTCTCTCTCTCTCTCTCTTTCTCTCGTTCTTTTTGAATACGCGCTCGCCTCGCACGCATCAGCTTTGAAAGGATACTCGCGTGCGCCTTGTGTATTGTATCGCGAATTTTATGCGTGCTGCGCTTGGTTACAAGAGCCGAGAACGGAGGTTCAAGGTCTCAAGGTATATACGGAAGGCTATTTCGTAGAAGCAAGGGTAGCCCTTTTAGGGCCCTTCTTTTTCTTTTTTTTTTCAGTTTAAATATATATACGAGGCCATGCATTTGTGAGAGACGGTAAGCTTAGTGGGATTTGAGTACGAAATTCACTTCTAAAGTTTTTAAACCGAATTTATAATTAAAATTTACAAGAAAAATTAGAAAATAAATTAATAATAAAACTTTTTGACAATTGAAAATTTATATTTCTAAAATGGCCGGTACACGCAGAAAAAGTTATTTACTTACCTATTCCAAAATGCAAACTTAGAAAAATTTTATATTTTTGTAAGAAGCCAAAGTACGTATTCCATTATAAAATCACGCATTACGCAGGATCGTAAACGTTGCAGACACTAAATCGTTTGTTTGCCACTAAAATTATTTTCCTATAGTCTTTATTCTATTTCTGTTAATGATTGATTTCACGGATGACAGCTGTGAAGAAGGTAAACAGACAAACAAAAAACCGTAAGAAATTACAAAGGTATTCTAAATTAGCATACCTATATGTATTTACATTCGCGGTTAAATGCGTGCAGTATTTTTATATTTTCAACCGTAAATCGTCGGGTATAAGGAGGAAGAACCCGCTATGGCGCTATTTAATTTAATTTAATAGGTTTTTATTGGCCAATATTTTACATACACAGCCATGGTGCCATGGTGGCGCTATTTAAGCTGAGCGCTGAAAAAGACGCCATCTTACTTGAGCGGTGAAAAACATGTCGTTTGGGACATACCTTTTTTTTTTACTCAATTTTAGATTGGCATTACTTACACATAATTTATAACTTTAACAATTTAAAGACAAACATTATATAACTGAACTAAAAAGAATCTACAAGTTATACGTACTATAACTTTTTAAACATATTTTTACTTAATTATAACCACAATTTAAATTAAGCTGTAAATTAAAGTCTCTGGAATAATTCTGGATTAATTGCTCCGGTTCAGGGCAGCGTTTTTAATTTGGTGTATAATCTAAAGTACGTAGATGATCCAAGCAGTAATAGCTTTATAATTTGTTTTGAATTTGGCTGCGAACATTATTGAATGGCTCTTGTATGTTCATGCAATTATCTGGCTATACTCGTTCCGAGTAGTGAAATTTGTCACGTCGATATAAGTTTCCTATATTTGTTTGTGCTAATGATTCAACAGAACAGCAGTAGCACACTCAGTAATCAAATGGCAAGGTCATCACAATTTTAGCAATATTTTTGAATAATTTATGACAATTGATAGGCTATTATTATCCAGTATACATATAAACTATACATACGTCCTAGAAAACTTTTCTGCAAATTGAGGCCAGAAATCGAATAGTTAATTCTTATGTTGAGTGTGATGTAAAAGTATATTAATCATGTTTTGGATTCTTTAGAAATTTTTGCTACTTGTATGTACAATAATAATAATACAATATTAAACTGAGCAAATCTATATATATATATAATTAATATAAGCATTTACATATTTTTGGAACAATTATTGTAGTATTTCAAAATTATTATAAAAGTTCAAAAAACATTTCAAAAGAAGTCAAAATGAAAGAAACACCTACAACAATTATCATACTTAAAACTTTCTACCTATATATTTTTCTCGCACTTACGTTATGTAATGTTACCTTGATTTGTGCAGTACTTAATGAATGTAAAGATTCAAATGAGGTTTTTTGAATACTTAAGTCGTCAGCTTACTTATTATTTTGGACTTGTTTTATCTAGATTAATACAAAACCACAATAAGTGCAGAAACCACATCGTCAGACCAGTTGACTGACCAGTTTGCCATGTTATAGAGCGCTATAACACATTTTTTGTACTCTAATTTCAATTGGCAACACATCGTTATTTTAATATTAGCACAAGAAAAAAGAAAAGAATTATTAAAAATATTTGTTTCAAATATAAAATTAAAACTAATTTATCATAAATAGTAGCCAGACATAATTATTGCTGTCTTATTTATGTCTTGTTGCTATATTAAAATAACGATCGTGCTGCCAACATAAATTAGAGTAAAATAAATTTGTTTCATAGTTGGTACTTTCTTGTTTATTTTTCTGATTTGATACGTTTTTGCTTAGTTTCCTGAATTGGTACCTATTTGCCTATTTTCCGAAGTTGGTACCTTTTTACTTTCTCTTCGGTGTTGATACGCGGTGTTGCTTGGAGCCGACAACGTACACCGGTACTTATTATCCAAAAATACCAGATCCGATTTGTATTTAAATGTATTATTATTTTATCATTATTACAGGTAATTATGATTTGCAAGCACGCCTAAAGCTACCGCGGCGTTTTAGTTATTGCCTTTACGATTCGGGCGGCTACAGCTTGCGTCTTTGGCCCAGTCGGCAGCTTCTATTTTCCGTCCTATTATTTCCTCCAGCAACATATTCCAGACTTTGCATAACGCAACCTAGTTCTCATGCCTATAAATAATCCAGTCTTCCTAACGCATGTAGCGCCAGGGAAAGGTGAATAAAAATCCTAAGGTGATCGACCCAGTGCTCGCGCATGTCACGCAGCAACAAGCTCAACAAGTTCTTGCGGTGTTTACAATCATTCAATGTCCGCTGCACATGCAAATCCGGACGGTATATACTTATAGTTTTATCGATGTCTGGTCATCGAAATCTCGCGCCGTCTGCGCGACAGATTAAGTATATACACATGTGTCCCACTCTTTCTCCAGCTGATGATAGGGAGAACAAGAGAGGGAAGCTGAAGGAACGTACGATGCGTGGCGCGATCGGCTTTTTTGTGCGAGCTCGATTCGCTCTCCCGATGTCCGCTGGTGAGTCGTTGCGCGACTCTTATCGCCACGTGCAAGCGGCCAGACGATTCACGCGTGACCGCGTGTATTATACAGACAGACTTGGTGAAATTTTTGGTCTTTTTTTCTTTTTTCGATAACGATTAACTTAATAGTCGGACTACTTGTTTAGTAGACAAATTATTTAATTTGTAATGGATTTGCTGATTCGATTAGTATGCAAAATTACGTTATGTATCGAATGATAGATATTTTTTTAATGATAATGTAATCTATGTCTACGAATGGTTTGGCGTTAGTTTGTTTGAAATTGTCTTAGATATTTAAAGTGTTTATTTTGAGGTGTAGATGCTACATAGTCGCGAGGAATTATTGATAAGAGCTGAATGATTCTTTCTTAATAATTAATTGTTTCAGAAAATCTATAAATATTTAATATTTTATGTGTAAAGATCTTTACCAGAAATTTTAAGATTTCATCTAATAGCAATGTAACAGAAATAATGTAAATATATAAATGAGTTATGTTTAATAACATAATTGATCTTTTCACAAGTATTTATGAATGGTCTCTTCAAGCATCTTTTCCCCAAATTAGTGCCTTCTGTAAATACGCTTTTTAAAAATAAATATTTTACTAGTTGTCATTGAATATTATATATTTTAAATGAATTTTCTTTTTTCTGTAGCAATCCTCATAAGGTATTATAAAAAAAAACATTAATTTAGGTTTAATTATTTGAAGTCTTATTATACATTTGAAAAAATTTAATCATAAAGCAATTACTTTTTAATTTACTTATTATTCATTTTATTGACAAATTGATTTTTCATTATATGCTAATTTATTCATTAAGAAAGATGTCCATTACATGAAAAAGTATAATCATAGCGAGCTTGTAAAAAAAGTTAATAAAGCTTACAGGAGTGTTATAAAAAAGGTTATATAATGAATAATTTGAGCAGTTCAAGACTGTAAATTAATCATTTTAAAGCTATAGTATCAAAATTAGAAATGAGCGCGATTAAATGAATAAAAAATTATATCTGGAGTTTATCCACGGAGGTATACTTTACAACAAATTAAATATTACTCATATAACTATGCATATTTATTGTAAGTTTTATAAATATATTATTTTTCATAAGAAGCAATCCTAAGATCCCGATAAGAGTATTATAGAGACACAGTATGAGCAGCGCAAGCTTTAAGACCGAAGATCGGATGATGACATAGTTTGGGTGCAAAATCGCAGGCTAGATGCGCTTCGCTGCACACTCCCGTGTCCTCTTGGTCGTTCGGCTTTCTAAAATGCACGCGCTGACACGTGTTTAGCGCGCGCGCGATCGCCGGTGCAGGTACACTTGGCCTTGGCATCGTACCTATATACACTTATCGATGTATATATACATATTATATATAGGACTGGGTTTTATTGCGTATCTCTTCTTTACCACTCGTCGATACTCTACTAGTTCGCCTTTCGATCGCAGGAAGTCACTTTTTTTGGAGAACATTTTAAATTGATTGTTTGAAATTTGTATAAAATTTTTAACGTCTTTCAATAAACAAAAAGCGATTAAATTATAATAATTAACTGGCTTTAAATGAATCCTTTAAAAATAAAGCCGGAAAAGATTCGTCTAAGGTCAGTAGAGATAGATTTTTTTTCAATGATGCACGATATAATCAATTTGAAGGAGAAAACGATCTATATGTAAATGTAGGAGTAATGTCATGTAATAGCATATTGATAATTATTTGCATAGTAATGTAAACACTGTAATGTTTAGCACACACCTTACATAATTTATTTTGTTATCATAATAATTTTTTCCATTCGCGAGTGAAAAGTTAAGGGTTTTCATACTATGTGCAAAAATACACAGTTTGTGCTCGGTAAACAGGTACAAAAACAATCAATTTCCATGTATGGGTTAAAAAATATATTTTAGTTTTTAAAACTAACCCCGAAGATAATACTTGCTATTCGTCTTAATTTTTTATACTAGATTTAAGAAAATTAGCCAACATACCTATATACATTATACGTTAATTCATATGTACATATTTGACAAATTATTTTTTTTTTTGCTTAACAATATCAAATAGAAATATCTATAGATAAATATAGATATATTACGTCAATTATAGATGACATAACGTCGCTGCAATCAAAAAGTACAAAGTTCAATGAAAAATGCCCTTATCGGTTTTATTATTTTTTCTTTCCTTTCTTTCTGTTTTCATTTGCCTCTTCCAATTTCGCTCGTTCCATTTCTATAGATTTTTGTTTTTTCTTGCATGTAGGGGTTTTTGAATACCAATCTATACAAATTACACAAACAACATTAATTAAAATAATATCACGTTCATTTTGGTAAAAAATGATTACATCATAAAGAATTTTATTCTAAATAGTTTAAACACAAAATTATTTTAAT
The DNA here is from genome assembly GCA_900490015.1 of Megastigmus stigmatizans. Classification (NCBI taxonomy): domain Eukaryota; kingdom Metazoa; phylum Arthropoda; class Insecta; order Hymenoptera; family Megastigmidae; genus Megastigmus; species Megastigmus stigmatizans. Next base: position 34,598 of record UELV01156664.1, read on the forward strand.
AGTAATCTCAAACTTTTTATTGCTTACTCAAAAATGCGTCGTCCTCTTCTCGATAGACGGGATCTTTCGAGCTAAGTGCATTAATTAGTTCGATATACGTCAGTGGCTGGACTCTCAATTGTACCATACGTTTTGTCGTCATCACCTGTAATGACCAATCACGAAATATAGAAGTCAATTTTAGACTAATAGGTTTATAATAGGTGAGTTATACGCACTTCGTTGATTGCCGATAGAACAGTGCCAATAGTGAATCCGTCGCAAATTTTCGCCATTCCAGACGTATTGAATTGTCTACTAATTCCTGCATACTAAAGAAATATGGTAGAAGGATTAAGAATATAAACGATTTTAAAGCATATAACATTGGAAAGGACTTTCCAATGGGACATCAGTACTAGGATTTTTTTATTTTTTTATTATTTTTACTTGGACAACCGAATTACCTTGTAAAGAAGTCCTTTCCAAACTGAAGACATAGATCCATAGTCTGGCCTAGGAATAAAAAGAACTTTGTCGTACGTTTGATAAAGAAGTTTTTGGTCTCCTTCCCAAGGGCTGCGAGATGTTCCAACTAAAATGACTCGATCCTCGTTTGTTATATTTTTAATCAATTTCGGTAAATCTTTTTTCAGTCTTTTCGGGTCAGTCTTGTCAGTTTTTGGCACCTTTTTGACGAATGGTTTTTCAGCTCCTTCCATAAATATAACTGAGGGCTGAAGAAGTCTAGAAACCTACATATACATATGTATATTGTAACTTATTATTTCTCAAAAAATATGAATACCTATTTGAATTTAATTTTTGGTACAGTTCGTACTTTAGAAATCAAGTGAAGCAGCATGATGAGGCCGGATTTTCCGGGATACTTGCCGGCTATGTTGGCCGGCGTGATGTCGAAGAGCGTGGCTCCGAGCTCCGTGCAGATTGCGTGGACGAGCATTTTCTTGCCACTGCCGTGAGGTCCGGCGATCAGGACCGACCTGACCAGTGGCGTAAGTTCGCGCAGTGTTTCGTTTCCCAGCGGTAGAATGCAGTACTCTTTTACGATTTGTCTGGTGTCGCCTATATAGCATATATGATAAATCTGTTGATTAACTATACTTGCAAGTTGATTTATGATGGTTAATGTTCACTGATTCGCAAAATAATCAAATTTAAATTATTTCGGACAACTTTTATTAGTAAATGTTTTTAGTCAAAATGAAAATCAATATACTCTATTTTTCTCTACAGAATTTAATAATGGGATGTTGATGCACGTTAATACGAGTAAAGAAAAGTGTAATTTGTCTAATATTTCAATTAGATGATGGTGCAAAGAAACATACTGTAAATCCATAGTTGATCAAAAATTGGATTAGTAACAGTTATATTTCTTTTTACACTTGTAATTAATTTATGGAATACATTTATTATTTTTTATTTTTTGGATTTAAATCAAAATATTATGGTGAGATATTATAGAGTTTAAATTTTTCAAATTAAATAATTAAAGAATGTGAATTGTGATAATGTATATATAACAATTTATCACTATTGATAAATAATGATAAATAGTGTATTAGTACTCATTTTTAAATTAGTAACTTTCAAATTCAGTACTTTTCGTCGTTAGAAATTAACTACAAAATAGCATTTAAAATGTTTTAAAATAATAGTATAAGGTGCGAGCAGCGCCCATGGATATAGCTAGTATACCTAAATGATTAATGAACAATCAATGATGGAATAAAAAACATTTTAATTAATAATAAAAATAAAGTTATAAATCACAATTTCTTACCGATGGCTGGAAGAGGATCTTTGTCCCCCTCTCTGAAATCGAAATTGGCGTAGGACTTTTGACCTCTAAAACTATCGATTCGCACTTCTGGATAAAGCTTTATGATTCCTTGTTGTAGCAGCTCTTCGAAAAGCGATTCGGTCGTTCTATCGGGCGTCAAGTCTTTCTCCTTCTTGCGCTTGTTTTTCTTTCCGCTACGGCGAACTCGCTTCTGTGCCTTTTTCGCGCGCTTACCCTTGTAGCCTTTATCACGGTCCAGAGCCGCTTGCAAAGCTTCTATGTCGGCTGTGAACAGAAAATAAACGCGAATTTCATTCTAGTCTACATGTGGGGATAATTCCTGATTTAATGTTTTGCCGTAAAATATAAAATATCGAATAAATACTGAGGGGTAAATTAGTGTAGTCAAAATTATGTATATAAAGTACCCATCACATGTTGACGAAGTTATTATATCTTATATTATTTCTCCTGTTTTTGTTAAAGATAGATGCGTTACAAAGAACATTTAAAATTATGTTTCAAAATATAAAATTACACGTTATATTATTGTTATGAAATAAATGGAAACTATAGGATTCATATAAATGTACATATGGCCCTGAAAATATTCGCTAAATTGCAAACATTCACTTGCAATCGCCGTCAGTCAATCGTAAAATTGTGTAGACGTATACTTAAGCTTCTGTTTATAATCGACCTATTGAGTTCTAAGCATAGATCAAAGCAATAACTCCTCACACAATGCGAAACGTTATGCTAAACTAAAGATAGTCTCCAAAAATCCAGTTTCTTAGGATTTGTTTGAAATTTTAACTAAGTATTAAGAATTGTAATCGCATTTACTGTTAAAATGTCAGCAATTTTTACCATAGAGAAACAAAGATATCAAACGTCAAAGCTTAACTATTTAACACGTAATCCTTATACCGAGATGCGACGAAAGCAACGTGATCATTGTTTATTGTAAAACTTTTCTTTACATTTTGTTAAAAAACTAACATGTTACTGAAAACAATGCCATACATATTATACTTAAAATTTAGGAGGCTAATCAAGGTAATTTAAATAAGCAGAAAGGCTGCTCTGAATCATACTTGACGCTAATCGACGTATTTTTTATTCTTATATAAGTTGACGTATTTTTTAACTGGAAAAAATGGGTGAAGGCGTCGAAATAATAATGAGACATTGGAGGATCGATTATATCCCTTAAATAATTTACCTTCTAGAATGTCTAATAGGCGTTAGGCGTCCGTTAGGCTCTTTTGAAGCATTGATTCATCTAATTAAAAACGTGCTAAGTCTTTTTCTTTTCTCTTTTTTATCGGGAATTAGTCGAAAATATATGAAAACTTGGTCGCCATTTTTCTCCACAATCCCTCGTGCTAAAGCAATGATTTTTTTTGAAAGGATATATTTTTTGATGTTCTAAACGATGGTGATGGTTTCGTACGTTCCTTTTTGGGTACAGATTTCTCTATGCCGTGGGCATCCCCCTTTAAGATAGTTAGTATATCTACGGACACAAAAAATAAGATCTGTGCATGTGCTGGTACGCGCCTGAATATCTTCTTCTTACTCTACGCGGGTATATTCTGCCGTCATACAGCTATCAAGGAGCTAACCGAAATGTAGGTAACTGTTTTATCGACGTCTCTACTACTTATCGAGTTGTGGAATATGCTGTTCTAGTGTACAATGCTTATGTAAGACTTAAAACCCTGCGGTCTTGTTTATTTTTATACATAATTTTTCGGATTCAACGAATATGAAAAGAGGATTTTTTCTCCTCATCAAAATGACACGTCGTAGCCGAATAGAATCCCTTCACCACAGGATACAGTTTAAAAAAAAAACGTCTGACCTCTTAAAGATTGGTCAACGCCGACTCTGATTTCATTCTCGACCTCCTTCGTCTTCTCCGCTTCGATCATGTCGAAGTAAGGGCCTTGATCGAGATTCGTCGACTCGTCCTTATCCCGCCAGATCTCCTGGTACTCCTGATTGGCGTGCACGAGCTCCGGCAAAAAGTTGGACGGCAACGGCTTGAAGCCGGCCTCCGATTCGGGCTCCGATTGCTGTTCCGCCTCGCTCTCCTTCTTCGCTTTCGAGGACTTTTTCGAACGCTTCGACTCCTTCGACGACGACACGCCTGTCGATTTGCTCATCGAACTTTCCGTGTCCTGTTAAAGCAAGTTTCGTACTTTAAGACTGGATAAACTGACGACTATATACATATTGTGCAGAGATTAGTTGGAAGTGAATTTTATGTACATTCGTACAGTAGTACAACCTGCCGACTGAAAATCATTCGGGAGCCGCCGCTTTCGGCTGATGGCAGCTCCGGGATCTTTCCCGTCTGCTGGTAGTAGGTGTTGATCCAATTTCTGATCTCGACTCTTATGTTCTCTTCCATGATCGCGCTCCTCTCCAATTTTATCCTTTCCTTGATCTCTACCGTATACGCGTCGAATACTTCTTGAAACTCTCGTTGTTTTTCGTACCTTTCCTTCTCGATCCTTTCCACCTTCCTAGTATTTTCCGAGATCGCCTGGCAGGGTTGCAACATACCTTCACACGACAATACATTTTTATATAAAAACTCTTATACATCTTACTATACGATAACTACCTATGAGAAGCATCTCGTCGAGCTTTCGCTGGCGAATTCGACGCCTGGTCGTGTAGCCGCGCCAAATCTTTTGAATATTCGCTGCAGCCGCATAAGCTGTCGCGGCGTCCGGCTCCTTCGGTTCCGATCTGATCGTCGATCTTTCCTTCATCTCCAAAATCTCTTTCATGAATTGAAATCTTCCTCGTCCTTGTCTCGCTCGCTCGTGCGCCTATATATAAGCTGAATCAATTAATTGTTGAGCTCTATATCTTAAATAATATGTTGAATATAAGGAAACTTGTTTGTCTCTATACTTGCCTGGATGAGTCGGACAGCCTCGAGTTCGGTCATCATTTTGATCTCTGGCTTCTCCTCCAGCTCGCCAAGGCTCCTCAACATCTCCTCGATAAATTTCCGTCTTTCCTCGATCTCCTTTTCCCTTTCCCTCCTGAAGTACCTCGGCACTCTGAGCTCCGCATCGTCGGGTGTCAACCGGCGGCTTGAATTAAAATTTCCGCGTTAAAATTGTATAGAGATCGATTATCGTTTATGCGAGCTTACATGAGCAAGGCGTCGTCGCAGTAGTTGTACTCGGAGAGCTCGACGTCGACGAGCTCGTGCTTGAGCTCGAGTACCCGGCCGTAGGCGGAGTCGAGGAGTCGGCGCAGCAGTGGCCGCTTCTGCGGCTGGGTCGTCTGGTCGTAGCATTCCTCCAGCTGATTGCCGCACTCGATGTAGCGCACGTAGAGCTCGGACAGCTGGGCCCGGGCCTCCGAACGCTCGCGTATCGACTTGCACGACTGGACGCTCGAGTCCAGCTGTACCGCCTCCTCCAGCAGATACTGCGTCTCGCGCCAGAGCTTCACGTACGCGTCCGTCGTCATTTTGCCTTTGCCGCTTTTCCCTAAGAGCAAAGTTTACTATCCGTATACTTACTTGTACAATTCGGCAGTGCATTTAAACTGTTACGAATGGAAATACGACTTACCTTTGTAGTACTGAAAACCTAAACATGTAATTGATAATGCACTGAACTATTATTATTTTTATACATAAAATAATCAGGTATTGTTAGAATATGATAAAGTCATTGCGTGTACTTGTACGCTGGAGTCGAAAGACTGATGGAAATGTTTTTTAGCCGTTGTATCTAAGGGAAGTCCAACCTGTTTGATCGATATAGTTATAAGGGCAGAAATAAAGAATACCCATGGTTTTCCATTTATAATCAAACAAAATCATTGTATAGTTTTTTATATTTTTCTTTAATTATAAAATTTTTATTATTTTATATAAATTAATTAACGTTTCTTATAATGAACTATAATTATTCTATAGCGTCGCATATAAGAATTTCGATTATTATTATAAATATTATATAAAAGAATTCATCGGGATTCATAGTAGGAAAAATATTTATTATGTTCAAATTGTACATGAATAAAATTGTAAGTACGTATTACTAGATATTCCCACCTATACGAACTCAAACGATTAAACTTATGATTTAAAAAAAATAAAAACATCCAAATTTAAGTTCTCTACGACTTACTGTTATTATTTTCATACACATTATAAAATTATTATAACATCATCGTGAATAATTAAACAATCACTTGCTGTTAAATAAAAAATTGAGTAGAATTCAATTTGTGCAGAATACAGCTGACATCAAAATGCTCAAATCAATTGCAGTGTAGTTATGAAGTAAAAAGAGTTACAAAAATATTGCGTGAAAAGTTTTTTATTTGGCTGAAAAATAATAATAGTATGTAAGTGAAATGATGAAATCGTAAACAAAATTTAATAATATGAGGTACGCTTTTCGAATTTCAGCGCGTCGTAGGTGCGCGTGCGCCGTTACCACGCGTAATGCGCGTAATGCGTATGCGCAAGCGCATTACGTAGCAGACGCGACATGTAATGTAACACTCGCGCTGGCGCAAGTTGTAGGTACTTTTGTAGTCAGGATATATCTATGTTTTTCCCAGGGTCAGGGGGACTTCGTCGCAGACGTATTGTTGCAAAACTGTTTTTAATTTCAGCATGTGAATTAGCTATCTAATTGTGAGTCGTTTTTATCAACAATGTAGTTCATTACGAAGTGTCGATTAAATGTTCCTAACTAGATGCGATATATGTTCTCAACATTCCTAAAACTGGAGTTTTTGATCCTAACCTCTGAATCTTTTATTTTCAGATGTTTTGTATACGTAATATTCAAAGAACTTGCATCGCTAAACCTCTTAATTTCATCTCCGCCGCCAAATATTCACGACGTAGTGACAGAAATACCAGTTCCTATAAAGTAGTGCAAACAAAGGATGATTCCCTTGATGGTTAGTACTAAGGAATTTCGTTTTTCAAAAGCTTATATTTTTTCGTTTTGAAGCAATAACAAAGTGGGTTTATTTGTTTATTCATGCTTTACTGCGTCTTAATTGATTGTTAAACTGCATATGACATTGTGCAACGCTCGGTTTAATCTAATAGGTACCTAGTGTATCAAATTATATATGTGTAACATTTCTAAATGTTAAGAATATATCACATTGCATATACTTGTACAATATAATGGCTAATCAATAATGCATATTATTCACAGATTGAAATTAAATCTTATAATAGTTCTTAAAAGTCCAAATTGTTTCTTTATAGATATATCTTTGATACCAGTAAATTTTAGAAAATAAAATAATTTCTTTTTGATTTCATATGTATTTTAAAGTAAAAATAAACTCATTGGATTAGGCTGAAGATCAAATATGTCATGCTCATACCTATTTCATTGTGTACTTGAAAATTTGAAATATATTTCTTATTATGTTATTAAACGTTGCATGTACACATGTACTAACATTATTTTTGATTATTATTAATGTGCTTATATTACTTTTTTTTCTTATTATATATTAATTCTATACTTGTACTTTATTTTTAACAATAATTAATATTTCTTGAAATAGATTTTGAAAACACAGTTTTTGGCGTTAACCCAAACTGGGAACTTCTCACACCAAGAGGCTTCCGATTTTATCTTCCTGGAAGCATAGGTCCTGGCTGGTTAGATGCATCGACTACTGCCCAAGTTCAAGTTCATTCTAAAATTGTTCCAAATGAAATAGAAGACTTTGAAATAAGGAGAAATGCTCGAATTACAGAGAGTAATTTGCCTAATTCTGAAGAAATCTTTTCCATTGTACATTGCACATCACAAGAATGTCCAACATTACTAAGAAAAGGAATTTTGGAACTCTTCCCTAGTTGTTTAGAAGTTACCTCTCCACAACTGACTATAGTTACAATTAGTCAAAAAACTAAAAGTAAAAAGTCTAAATGGAGCAAAGAAATTGAAACAGAAAGATTAGCCCAATATGTAAGTATAAATTCTTGAGTTTCTCTTGGGAGTAAGATGAGTGTAGGCAACTGGAAAATGTAGCGTGCGGGAACCTCTTCCTTTCATCAAAAAATGGTACATTTTCCTGTTGTGTATGCATATCCTACCTCATAAACAGACTAAATTCTTAGCATGGGAACTTTTTATTGGAGTCTTTTGATTATTGACAATATACAAAATTCACGTATTTTGGATGAAATATCTTGTGTACAAATTTATTCATTACTTTTTTTAATGAAATTTAGAAATTTATTTAAAATATGTACAGATGACAAAATTTAAGAATAATTACTTAAAGAATAAATGTATTTTTGTCATAGTTTGTTCTTGCTGCATCAGATATATGCAAGAAGTTAAAAATGTGTGGCTATTGGGCAGATTTCATCAATCCTTTTAGTGGTCAACCTTATTTCAATTCTCACAAAAACGGTGTACTTTACAAAACGGATGAACGCTTTCGCAGTGTGGGCTTTACAGTCGAACAAAAGAAAAATTGCAAAGTCATTGCACATGATAAAAGTGGAAAGAATTTTATTGGTTAGATAAATTATTTTGATCTATTATGTAAAAAATAAATTGTTACTAATTTATTCTTTTTTTTTTTAGGAAATCTTTATACAACTGCTCCATTCAATACAGATTTTACAGAGGTGATCATGAATAATATGAAAGTATGATCGCAGTTATAGTTATTAATTTAATTTATCTGTCATTGACTGACAAGATATGTGTACATCTGCGCGAATAAAGACAAATATATGAGTGAGTTGTGAATATGACACAATGAATTTGATAAATTAATTTAAGTATAATTCTTAATATTTTAGTAAATTATCATTTTAATTTTGCTTCAGCAATGACAGTTCTAGATAATTCTGATTATCACAACTTAAAAAATTGTAAATTAACGGTGGCGAATAATTCTTTACAATAGAATTGTATAATACAACTGAAAGTTAAAAACATAATAAACCAGGGTGCCGTATTATGTATACAGTGAAAAAAAAATAAATAAAAAAGTCATTATTTTTATGAATTTAAGACAGTAATTTAAACCTTTATTGATTTAATTATTATATTTTGATGGCATTAAATTCATTAATTGATTTTGAAACGGAAAATAGGAAAGCTTTAGGAAATTAATATAATTTTATATCATAAAACGCACAATTTCATTCCTATTGTATACCATAATATATCGACGAACTAAATGTGGCCTAAAAATTTCATACTAATTTTGATTTGGTTATAAGTCTATCATAATAAGAAAGGTAATAAAAGATAATGAAGATTTATTCATATAAAATTTTACAAACATTTTTAGGATACAGAACTCTTACTATTATTTTCCGGTCTTACAATCGTATTTAATGTAAAAAATCTTTAAATAAAATAAACTGTATTTACAAGTAATATTTACATTATTTACAATAAAAATAAGAATGCTAAAATGTCAGTGAAAACAATTATTGCGATAAATTAAAAGCATGCAAATACCAACTTATAAACAGTATTAAATTAAGTAAAAAAATAGAGCTATGGAATTATAAGAATGAAACGTTATTAAATTATTAGTATTACCATCAAGTAAGAAAAATTATACCATAGTACCATATTATAAAAACGCATATGCACATTTACTTAAATAAAAGTATGACGTGAGTATAATTAAATTCAAAAGTAATAATTCTATTGACTTTCGAATTTTTATATGAAGAGAAAAAAGTAACTTTCAGATTTTCATAAAAAAAGAATCTGGATACCTTAACAGTTTTTTCCATGAATCTTTAATGGAATTCAAATACATTCCGCACAAAAGTCTCACATTCAAAATGCAATCGAGCAAACTTGTCGAATATCAGGCCACATATATAGGATGTGTAAGCGCAACAATTTAATACGTAAAACTCATCCCCGAAATGTGCAATCCAGGCAGTAGCACAAAGATCCAAAAGCGAAGTCCACGAATGCATAGGGCGGTATACGCTTAATTACAACGTTCCGCACTCGCTCCAACGAAATGCGTGTGGTTGCACGTATACACGTACATATCGCACGAGGCATTTGTTTCGCAAAAGAGAGCGAGAGGGTCAAACGGCGCGAGAGGGAAACGATATATATGCCGAGGCGTAGGACGCGGGTATTATTATACACGCGCAATAACACCGCGCGCGCGCTATATGTGCCTTCCCTTCCATCTTTTATTCCTTTTAATCTCTCCCATTCCCCTCTACGCATGTGTGAACTGCTCTTTCCCATTCATTCGCTCCGTCGCTCACTGTGTATTCAACTCTAGCTGTAAGCTACCGTGTTTATCAAACATGTCTCGCGCTCCAAAGAGGCTTTGCCCATAAGAATCTCTTTTTTTCCTATATACTTTATGCAGACAGCGGAGATCCAGGGAGTCGAGTTTTTAAATGTAAATACCTGTGGTAAATGAATTTGTTGCTCATCGTGACATTTACGAAAAGTTGATTCTTTATATCATTGTTAAAAGCTGAAGAATTTTACATCACGATATAACTTATGTTACAAATAATATCACAGCCGTACAGCTATTCATTATTTAATTCGAGTAAGTCTTTGTGTATGGTATAGCTACGGACTGATTCAAGCGGAGCTGTTTACTAAGAGTATCGATTTGCAAGAGCTAAATTATTCTTTTGGAAGTCTTGTAGAACTTCCAGTTTTTCCCTCGAGCCAAGATAATCGATGTTGCTTCATTTACAATTTAATCCACGTAGTTAGTTGCAAGAAATAAACATGAATTTAGTTGCTGAATTAGATGCTTTGATTAAGCCGCTGCATAAAATTATATACTTCTTTTATCTCTGGCATTATCCGATAAATTAATGCTCCTTGCGAAATATGCAAACAATGAAGTAGAGCAGGGAGAAGTTTAGTCGGACACCTCGAATCTGCACTTCAATTATACGAATTTCATATTCGCAATAACGCCTTTTCCGAAGCTCGGCGAAAGATACTTGGATTTTTCTCGACTCCCCGAAGTCTTTCTCTCTCACACTATATATATATATATACATACATATATATAAAAGGAGAGAAAAGCTGCAAAACAGAAACAGTCGGCAGTCGATTTTCCCGCTCTCCGGCCCTGCAACGCGTATATTTCGGCTTTCGGCTGCAGCCTGACTATCGGTCGCCCACTTCCTCCTCCACGGCAATATTCCATTTGTCGCGTGAACCTCGCGTGTCGTGTGCTCGACACTTACGCATATACGTATATTGTATGCGTTAGTATTAGATATACACCGCAGAGGCGCATACGTGAGAGGAGACGCAATCGAAAGAAAGGAAGACGTGAATGCTATACGGCCTTCATTCAAAGCCCCGCCGCTATCGCCCGAGCGCTACTTTATCCCTTATTTATGAGCAATGCTCTTTTTAACATCCCTATATTGCTTTTCTTCCAGCTTTTTTTTTTTCCTTTTTAGAAAATTCTCACTCGCTGCAGAAATAATCACTTCGTACCGGATAATCGGATTAACGTGTTTACGTGAAATACTTGTAACGCATATATTATACGTTCCTTTAATCTACGCTTAGACGCGGATATAGAAAATTCGCGCTATAAAAATCAATTTGTTTGAAATGACTGCAGTATCATTTTTCTAAGCACGGATGTGGTTGCAGCTTTTTTTTTTTTTTACACACCGATATACAAGATATTTTATTTAGGCGTTAACACACTGTACGAGCCGCGGTGCATGAAACGTATATATACCGCGCGCGGGGCAGTAATATTTGTGCAGCCAGCAGATGGATTGAGCGATATGCTTTATTGGGGAGATAAAATGTTTGTTACCTCCTCGATGTGGATACTGCTGCAGTTATTTTCACTCTAAAAATGTAACGCCAGAATCGTAAATTCATAAATTCCCCTCAACGCGCGGTTTATATATATATATATATAT